>JAVTVY010028087.1:0-100647 GCA_036873755.1 Hanleya hanleyi
TATGAAAACATTATTTCTATTCTATTGCACTACTCAAATTGATTATCAATAAAGATTATAATGAAAGGTTGATAACATATTGTAAGCTTTGTCAACCTTTCTCCCTTTTTTGAGAACAACTTATCCACTGATGTTGGCACGATGCTCCCGTCTCAGTTGGCATTGTGCCAATGTCAGTGGACGAGTTTATGTGGTCCCTCAAATGGAGAGTTATGCTGTCAGCTTACCAGGTTCTGTGAAACATACATGGATTTAAGGTCTATCTGTGTCACTTTAATCAATTTCAAAATGAAAACCGCACTTAAACTTGAGAAAGAAATTCCATCTTGTAAATTATTTGTGTTTATTCAATTGTATGAAGCAGACGACCCCTTTCTCCCCCGCCTTATAAAATAGAATCTCCCAATGAACACCTGCACTTGCCACATGTACATTTCACACAACCTTGCTAAAACACTCAATAATTGCACAGTTAGCAAGTTGTTATAGACACAAGTGTTATAGAATATATACATGTATATATGTTGAATATATCTTCCTGAACAAAGAAAGGCATACAGTTAACCATATACTAATAAATAATTGTATGTCTTCTGAATGTTGACAGGTGATGTAAAGGAAGAAACAGATAAGACAACCTCACCGGAACAATCGAATGTCCCTGAAAATGATGCTGAACTGGAACTGGAAATCCCGACGCTAGAACGGGGAGAAACATTGACGTCACCTTTACCAAGTTCAAGGTTACTGAACTCTACTAATGACACAGATAATAAGGTGAGAGCCAGGTAGAAAGAATACCTAGGTAACATGATTTAGACCAGCCCTAATTGCCATACTGGGTACTATCAGAAGCAAATCACTACAAGTCTGCATCGTTGCATTAGACTAGCTAGAATGCATTGGACACCTCCTCCCTGCATGATGTGATGTACTTTGCACTGTAATATTGGTATGTGTCATGTTCATGCAGATTCAAAACAAAAATCGAGTGTTTCATCATGGAAGATCAGCTGATGCTGGAATTTGTATACTCAGCCTATGAAATTCATCTTGCGTGTGTATGCACTGTGAAAGAGTCTAGTAGTGTAGGCTGTTTGATGAGTGCCAGTGCCGTCTGGCTATCTAGTCTAATGTTACACACTTCTAGTTCATTTAGTTATGGTAATATACTTGTTCAGGGGTTGTAAGCTTGGAACTATATCTGGAAATTGAGATCTACATGTATGGGATTGTGGACTGAGGGTAGAATTCTGGAAAATCTGCATGTTATATTTGTATCGTTTAATATCGTGTAATATTGCACTTAGTTTTTCACTATTCACTATATCTTATTCCTGCTAATTCTGCTCGTGTTGAATTGTGATAGGAATTTCTGAAATTACATAATGTTATATTCCATAAAAATCTCTGTGTAAATATTCCAAGTTGTTACCTATTTTATCATCTCTTCATCTCAGTGATCTTTTAAATGAACAAAGATGAACAAATAATGGAAAAAAATATATATTAAATATAATTTATTCAGTGTGCATACCCAAATATGTGAGATGGATGCAAAAGTATTTGAAATCTATAATCAGTTTTCATTTGTAATTAGTATTTTTGGGATTGAAATTTGTACCCGCTTTTTGCACACTTGTACTGTTGTAGTCATAATCTGTGTGATGTCTCAGTCACCACATGATCACTGCTTGCATGTTTTCATATCTGCACCTCCTAGGTTCACGTCTATAGTTCTCCTGCATTCGGCAAAACCATACATAGCCAGGTGGCCACGAGTGTGCCTGATGTGTACAAGCTCAAATACAGATCTCAGACATTTGCCTTTGGCACTGGGCTGGACGATGACTCCAGAAGGGTGATTATTTATGCATATAACATGTATAAGGCTGTTAGTCTCTCTCGTTCAGTGCTGCGTATTCAGGCCTTGAAGCAACGTCTTTCCCCCATAATTTCGAATTTTTTTTCAAATTTCCTATAGTTTTCCATATGTGGGCCAAAACCTCCTATATTTTCCTATATTTTGACTATTTCTCGTGAAAACTTGCAGCAATGATCTGAAAAGATGAATTCCAGAAAAATTTGTTCGCCTCACTGCACTCGGCAAATACAAACAGCATGAACATTTAAATCTCTTTTTGTTGAACCAAGCAACAAATGGGTCTCTCTCATATCACCACCATTATCATGTCACTATGACCACATTCAGTAGGAATAATTTGATGAAACACCAGTTAACTACCAAGTTTGGAAGCTACAATGTAGTATTGAACTGTCTGACAATCCTATATTTTCTGTATTTTGAGAAGAAAATTCCTATTTTTCTCTTAAATTTTCTCAAATTTCCTCCTATATTTTCTCCTTTTTTTCACCTTGAGCCACTTGAAGACCTGGATATTGCTATGATGTATATTGTCTGTCCATTATCTGAAAAAGACATTGCAGACCTCATAGCAGAAATTTATCCAACAGAATAACTATCATAGAATTTCCAAATTTCCTACTTCTTTATGTTGTTGCACCTAAAATGTGTTCTCTTATCACTTGGATGTTTCTTGTTCTCTTCTGCATTCACATCTCTGGTGATTGTATTAAAGATCTAAAACGTAACAATATTTATATTTTTGATTTGCAAAATCCCCAGAATCAAATTAATTTTAATCAAGTTCACTCCATTGACTGCTTTCTCTTACAGTCATTCCTTGGAATTAAAGTGGAGAAGGATTTGGCGAGGAAGCAGAAGTTCCGTCGGTGTAGAAGGGGACAATTTGGAGAGATCAGCGTTGATCAAACTTCGAGATTTGGTCAGATTTGTTCCCCTTACCAAGCTCTGACCACTCCTGTGAGTCCATCCTCTGTTTGCTTTGTTTGATTACATAAATAATACATTCATGGATATAGAGTTAATCCTGTCCAGACTGACACCTGACCAACCCAACAAATCTGAAAAAACTGATGATGGATTTTTTTTATCGAAGGTTAGTGAGCCCACTCTCCTTCACCTGAACCAAGTCTGACCTCATCCACAACCATCATATATTCTTGGAGCTTACATCATGCTATTAGACCCAGCCCACACAATTCACCTCAGCAATCAGCATTTGCCGAAGTAAATGCCGTGGCATAATCGGTTCACCTCAGCAATATTTAACATGTGTTAAATGGTAATTATATTAATATGACATTATTTTGCCGAGGTGACTTTTCTGAATTGTGTGGTCTGTAGACCCCCTTCCCTGGGCATGCCCTACTCCAGGGGCATTGATCTCCACCCGCCTCACCCCATCCACAACCCTCATTTATTCTGGGAGCTTGCATCATGCTACCCCTCCCTGCCCCCACTTCTGGGCTTGCCACAACCCATGTGTACTGAGCCCTACTCTATATCTCCTGAAGCCTCACTCCATCCACAACCCTCATGTATTCTGGGAGCTTGCATCATGCAACATCAATTGGTCCTACTCCCCCTTACCCTGGGCATGCCCCACTCCAAGGTAAAGGGTACTCATGCCTATCAACGATCTCCTAAACTGAGCCTTGACCCCTATAACCTGCATATATTCCACAAGCTTAAATCCTGCTACACTTATTGGACACAAGCGGATTTTGTGGTCGAATTGAACACTTGTTCACTTCAGCAGTTCTCTGAAGGGCTCAATCTACAGGTGGACCAATCCATATGTTTAAGAATACAGTTGGTGTATGTAACTACCTAGCCACATTGTAGTTATGCTGTATTTTTAATCTGTTTTAAATGCATTTCTGAATGTTGTAGGCAATAGAAGAGGTAAAAATCCCAAACAATCTACCCATGAGTCAGCGGATGATCAACAGAGGGTACACCTCCGAGAACTTAACAGAGGATCGTCTCAAGGTCATGGACTTCTCATTCCTGCCCGACACACCACCCAACAACGACAACGAACCCCAAGTGCCACGCAAAGCGATGGGATCTCGGGGCCAGTGGGATGACAAAACCCCACGTAAATTACCATCAATTAGGTCAGCGCGAACTGGACGATCGCCAAGATTACCCCCACATCTGACACCCTTGAAGAAACATCCAACAGTCATATTATAGTACTTTTATTATGGTCTTGCATTTAAATGAGTAGCTGAACCATGAATGACTGGGATATTCCCATCTGATGTGTCACGCTGGTTGAACTGATATCATGTGAATTAGGCGACATCTTTGCATCGAGAGGGTTGTCCGATGAAACCTGTCAATAATGACGCGTGGGTAAACAGACCAACCTTCAAATACCGGCATTATCCGTGGTCCTAATTACCTCCTCTGTGCTAATTAAACCGAAGTGATATTTCCACCAATATTACAGACGTCTCGCTGAGAGTAAGAGGATCCCATATAACTTGATCAAGGGATGAAATTTCACACTCGAGAGAAGGAAAATACATCCCAACCTAGCTGCCATGGTGAGGTTGGGTTGTATTTTCCTCGAAAGGGAGTTTTCATCCCTTGATCAAGTTAATATGGGATTCTATTTTCCGCCCAATTTGAATCGTTACTTTAATCAGTATATTAGTAAAAGTATGAACAACACTGAGAGAAACTTTGCTGAAGCGCATCATGTCGAGCGACGTGATTGGTCAACCTACATCGCACGCGCTCATCCCACAAACGCTCATCCCACATATGTGTGTGGGATGAATGATTCCAGCACATTATCCCACAAATGTTTTACAGAGTGGTATATGGGAAATATATATCTATATGATCTACATGTTGAGGCTGATGACGGACTGTTATCCCATAATTGTAAATGCATGTTTAAGTATATTAGCTGTTGAGCAGGATCTACTCCATGTGAATAAATTAAGCACCCACTGTAAGAAATTTACATGCTGCTGAGCGATAAAGCTGATCCTTTTGTTGCTGCTGAGAGATATAACTGATTCTATTCTGTAAATATTTTAGAAGCAAAGACTGTGATAAAAACTATAAATTACCGGTATATCTTTTAGGATTATTAATGAATCTCTTTGTTATTAATTTAAGATCTGTTATATGTGGACATTTCTTGCAATTTGATTTAATATGGATATTTATTTATACCTTATCTGTTTAAACTGTTACAAACCAAGTGCCTGACTGTTGATCTCTACCTTATATTAAGATGATATTTCCGATGACCAGTTCTTTCTGGGAATACACCTTTTACGATTCTGCTTCACATTTGATATTCAAAATTATCATCAGCATCAACTGTTTACTTATTTCTGCTTAGTACGGTAATTTCTCTAATTATTTGCGAAATAGTGATGGGATTTGAAACTCCAAAAATATGCCACTTTTGAATTAATAGACAAGCCACTTCTGGAAAAACAAATATGTTCGAATTATTTATGGCAACAGTAACTTGACACCCAGACCCGTAGCCAAGGGGGTTTTCTGGGTTCGGACGAACCCCTCTTTCGGAAATATTATATATTTTTCTCATATAAATGCCCTTTTCAAACTGAAGCGAACCCCCTATTTGCCCCTTTTCCCATACAGCGAACTCCCTGGTGTGCCCTTTTGAAGTTAAGGCGAACCACCCCTCAGTAAATCCTGGCTCCGGCCCTGACACCAGAGTCAAAATGGCAGTTTTTTCTTCGTGTGCCTGTTTTGCATTACTTATCTATACCAAAATATGGTAACTCTCATGTGTCCATTATCACTGAAGATGAGCACTCGGGCAAGATAGGCATTCCATAATCGAACACATTCAACATTTCTGATGGCATGAAAATTATTTCTAGGTTTCGATTCTAGATCCGAGACTTAATGGATTCTGAGATCAAATCATCCTTCCCTTTGTCTGGTGTTCTTGGACAAAAAACCTACACCTTGATATTTGTTAAAGAATTTATGTAGCTGTATGTTCTTATTACATCCTGTACTGTGCGATGATCCTTTTTTTTCTGACAGTATAACATGGAATATAAATCTTCCAATAATTAGCCATTATATTTTCTTTGTTGTGTCTTTGATGATAACACACGAGTACTTTTGTAATTTATTGCTCAAATCTTCACCTGCTATTGCTATGACTTATATCCTCCTTTAGGAGCTCCTTTGCAGAATAAAAGTTATCTCCCTTTAGGGAGCTCAGCTGGTTCACTCTGCGCATGTGCCCCATAAATATACTTCATCTTATTCTTCTGCACCGCCATGTGTGCACGTGTTTTGTAGGAGTTCCTGTTATGTCTAGATTTAGACGTAACCTAGGGTTATTTTTCTGAAGTAACTACTAGCAGACTTTTATTGAACTAATGTCTGATCATACATTCCCTGAAAATTCCAAACGTTGCCGTTCCTAGTCGGCTTTCTTGGTTTGTTTTGAATTCCTGTTTGACCACGTGCAAAGGACATCTTTGCTATTGGCAGGTCACCTGTTTGGAATGTTTGCACTGGAACGATATGACATGGCGGAGTTACGCCCAGGATTTACGTTTTACGACGAGTGGAAAAACATCGTCTCAAGACCACAAGATTCTGTTGGGAAGTATTCTTGTTAATTTTTAAACGATAACAAAATGGCCATCAAGGGATTCTCTGCCATTCACTTTCATTGTTGTTGTTGTTTCAGCCCTCGAAATCACGCATGTTCTGCGCCACACACTTATGGACAAACTTCAACATCTAGCGTACACACTATGCATACAGTTGAATGTGCCTACCAAATTACTCTCTTGATAAATCAAGTGTTATCAGTTTATTCGTTAATATTTTTTGATCAAGAAAGAGAACACGAGATTTTTATTAAGAAATTGTGCATATCTTTGGAACACAATTCTGCAAGAAAATATTGCATTTTTTAATAGATGTAATAATTACTTTTCACAGCCAAAATTTCCCGAACAAATACTGAAATAGACCTACAATTGAAATTAACTTGAGCATCAAATTAATTTCATTTTACTGAGAAATTATGGGACAGCTCAGCGCTAAGCATTTCTGCCCAACTCCAAGGCCGAGGTTCCAGTTTCAGCTAGAACCCAACTGATGCACCAACCGTTGAATTCTAAGTTCATGTTCAATAATGCAATTGAGTCTGTCATACCTGGTATTCGCGAGAAGAGAAGGTACTTGCTTCGGCAGTACATATACTGAAATTGGAACGATACAGAGATGATCTCGAGAATGATCATCGATCTGAGATGGCTCAACAAACTTCACCTGTCACCATCTCCTCAGGTCAAGATGACATCGGTTTCATCGATCCGGGCCTGTGTACATCACCTGGATTGGCTGGCCTCTATCGATCTGCAGGACACATATCTCCATATACCCATTCATTCTCGTCATCGTCCTATGCTTTACCATCGCCGGTCAACGATTCGAGTGGCAAGTCCTCCCGTTCGGAGTCAACATCACCCCATGGATCCTCACCCGCATCACCTCTCTAGTCATGGCTTTCCTCCATCTACGGGGCATTCACATCGAAGTATACATAGACGACATCCTCATTTGAGCAGCAGACAACTCTCCTCTATGCTCAGATCCGGTTCACCTTGCTCTTTCTTCTACATCTTGGGTTCATTGCTCACCCTCAGAAGTCAGAGTTGGTACCAGCACAACTTCGTCATTACATTGGGGCAGGCTTCGACACGATCCATCAACTGGTACGATCTCAATAAGACCGATGGACCAAACCTTGGACGTTGGTACTAGTTCTTGTCATCGTCTTCACAGCCTCTTCATCTCTGGCAAGATCTTCTAGGTCTTCTCACATCCACGCAGGACTTCACTCACTACGGGCATCTCCTAGTTCGGTCGCTGCAGTATCATTTTCATCCATACCTTCAGATGTCATCCCTCAATCCTCAAGTTCCGGTGTTGACGTCTCTACATCCACTCATTTGATGGCAGTCTCGTCACAATGTCATGCGGGGAGTTCCTTTCCTATCACCGACTCCAGATTACCATATCTACACCGATGCTTCAGAATCAGGTTAGGGAGCCCATCTAGACGACCTAGAGGTGTCCGGCAGATGGTCGTTGTCGGATGCCAGACTTCATATCAACCTTCTGGAGATGAAGGCTGTCATCCTAGCAGTTCAGCATTGGAGTTTTCTTCCGGTGAATTCGTCCCTTCTCATCGCAACGGACAACTCAACTGTCATTGCTCACATCAACAAGATGGGTACCACCCGATCTTACTCAACATTTCATCTGGTTTGGACGCTCTTCGACTGGGCTCTACTACATCACAGCCATCTCACCGCTCTCGGCCGCCATGCTCCGGGTCGGCTAATGTCTTAGCGGATCATCTTTCTCGTCCCGACACCGTGCTTCAAAGCTAATGGCAGCTTCATCCGGAGGTCTTCCAACGTATCATCAGCATCTGGGAGTCCTCCTTGATCGACCTGTTTGCGACGAGGAACAATGCACAGCTCTCCCTCTTCGTCAGCCCGATTTTGGACCCTCAAGCCTCCGCCATCGATCGGGCAAAGGATCTCCTGAAGGAGGATATAAGGCATAGCAATAGCAGGTTTGATTTGATAATAAATATGAATGTTTAATTTCTTGAACCCTCTTTCATCTTTTTTCATTTTGCACAACATCAAACTGTTTTTGGAGGATAGATGCTAGTATCAAACGAAATTATGGACGAAATGTGGTATACGTAATTGTCCCATACACAGACAAGCTGCTATCAACCAATCATTTAGATCCCGCGAGACTCGCTTCTTCGAGCATGATCCGGTTCTTCGAGTGTGATCTCACTATCACGAAGGCATGACTCTTCTCTCTTGCAGGAAACAAGCCTATGTTTATGTATACTATGATTGTCTTTTTGAATTTGGTGCTAATACTGTTATGTGGAAAATGGAATAGGTCTTTGGATTATGGATGCGGATATTCTCTAATGGACGACGGCTGGATTATGAATCACGGACTAGACGCTTGTAATCTACAGTACGGGAAATATCATTGCGCACAGGGTCAAAGGTCATTTGCAGTCATGACCTCCGGAAATTACTTATCAGATATTAATTATATGCAAATAGGTCAATCAGGCCAAAGACGCCCTTTCTCATAACATCATCAATGCGCACTGGACTTGTCCATGATGTCATCAATTCAGAAGGCAGCAAGATTTATCGATGTCTTTGAGACCGAGAGGACAAACAAGTGTCCACATGTTTTGGGGACTGGTGTCATCAAAGTGGGTTGAATACATTGCGAGTTATACACCCTTTTTATTACATGGCTGAGCTGTATAGACCCTTGATTATTATAACAGGGTATATCCTTTATAATGGTACAATAGCCTTCGCATTATGTAACTGAAACATTTTTACTTCTATAACGTGGGATAATGGATGTTTCAGATCCACAGAGTGCGCAGGGTCCCCAAACTGTCCGGCTACTGGGAACGCACTCGGGCACTGATCCTGGCCAACGAGGGAGTTCGATTCAACCTGTCACCTTGTCTGGATCACGGAGGTTTGAAAGGGCGACCTGTAATGACAACCAAAGCAAATTAATGCAATACTGACATATAATTCTATGAGCAGGAATACAGGATTCAAATCGTGGTAGCGTACAATCCCTGTAAAGAAGATCCCTACTCTATGAATTATCTGTACTCTTATAGTTATCATTAACCGAAGTTCAATAGAAAATATATACAAAATATATATAGCCCTAGCTATAACGCGAGCAGGCCTGGTCACAGCCACAGTCTGGTCACGACCGGTTCTCTCATGGATGGGTCCAGCTTCTATCTTCCTTCCCCAGGGCTTTGCAGTAGGATCCAGCGTCTATCGTCCTTCCCCAGATATACGTGGTAAGGTCCAGCATCTAGCTTCCTTCCCCAGGTCTTCGTTCACTCCCATATGGATGAACACTGCGTCGTGTCTCGTCTTACACGACCAGGCCCCTCCGTGGTTATGTCCGACGTGTGTCTTCCTTCCCCTGGTCTTCCTCCCTCGGGTGGTATGGACTTCTCGTCGTCGTCGTGTCTCGTCTAACACGACTAAGCCCCTCCAAGCGTTGATAACCGTCAATGGATGCGGACAGCCTGGGCACGACAGTACTATCACAGTACAAAGGCTTCTACGGCACCGGCCCGTCTCTCTGTAACACCGCAGGACTATTCAACTGCACGGCTCGCCACAGCAGCAGACGGCACCCCTCGTAGGAATACACCCCCAGGCTTCAGCGACCTCGCTCACGGCGACTCACTCCGCGGCCCCGCTACAAGGACGAATCATCAAGGCTAGAGTTCACGGTCCACGTAGGATCGGACATCGATAACACACGGTGGATAGGCAGGCCCCTGGTCTAGTAACCCTCTTCCTATACTACTGTATGGGCACCTGGAATCGGCACCCTCCTTCTATACTACTGTATGGTCAACTAGTATAGGAACCCTCCTTCTATACTACTGTATGGTCAACTAGTATAGGAACCCTCCTTCTATACTACTGTATGGTCAGTTGACCCTTGAACCCTCTCTCTATACTACTGCAGGGTCTTCCGCAATAGATGGGCATCAGGTCTAGGATTCCCCCTCTATATACTACTGTATGAGACAGTAGTAATCTATCATTAGCCGTGAATTACTCAATATATGTACAGGTTGGTGAGAGACTGTACTTATGGAGGCGCGAATGAATAATCGCTTATCGTACGATTGCCTGGGTAGATGTATATTTATCAAGCTATAGGCTCGAACCTATGGCTTGTGGGTGTTAGCGTGAATGTATTTCAACCCGTGGGTTGTGGTTTAAGTACATGTGTGCATGAATAATTGTTTATGTAGGAACTGTGTATGATTTGGTTTAGCTATGTCCTCTTCACAGAGACTCGCATCTCCTACCGGATATAGCTTAATAGATACACTAACCACAGCGCAATCCCTGAACAACTGTGCGATACGGTTGAAGGCAAGGAGAGATGCGGCTAATGTATGGCCATGCTATCGACACTAACGCCGTTAGTTAATTCCCAGAGCTGAGCCTGTACTAGCGTACAGTAGAGATTAAGAATAACCATTGGCGATAAGTGTCTATACTCTTAACTTCCAGCGCAATATCCGTTCAACTGTGCGATACGGTTGAAGGCGGATAGAGATCGAAGCAGAGTAAACACAGCCCGGGCATGTGAATGTAAGTGTGTGTAATGAATGCTACGATGTTATAATATTCGGCGGCCTGGTCACGGCCCGGCGGCGGCACAAATTCGGCGGCGGCACTTCTCCAATTCGGCGGCGGCGGCCTTTCTTCGGCCCGGCAATGTATTGGATTTCTTCTCCCCAAATGATTTGTGCATGTTCTCACCTCGAAGTTACTGCTCGTCTCTCTCGTTTCAGTGGGAGTCCGGCTTATATAGGGCTACCGCTCTTCTGTGGATAAAGGTAGAGACAGACGTCGAAAATGACAGCGCCCTCTTTATTGTCAGATTACAACACTTCCCGATTAGTTTATCTGGACTTCGCTGGATAAATATGGCTATGGAGGAACAAACCATAATTCATAATGGACGTAACTGGTAAATCTCAGCTTCCAACTCCCTCTAGTTAATTCATACGACGACCGCAAAGTTCACTGTCCCTAATCTGCATATTCACTGAAACCGACTCCCGGATTCCTGACTGACGTCATCCACAGCGAAGCGAGTAGCTCACCAGGGTCCCTTCCACCGTCCCGACTGGTTGTTTGAGATAACTTCACCGGGACTTCGAGGCATTGTCCGTCTCCCGGATTATTATAGGTCATTCTAGGAAAATTACAGCGTTGGATTCCACCAGATAAGTGAACCGCACACATAAACACAATGTCACTTTCGATTTCACATAGTCACGTAACATTCAGAAGCTGTGATTTATGAAAGGGGATCGCAAGGGGTCGTTGTCAATCTGCACTTTCGTTACATAACCTTCCAAGATGACAGTCACAACGTCCGTCCTTTTTTCTCAACATTGAAAAAAAAAACGGTATAACAAACCATGGAGGTATTAATATGGAAGGAGGCACTGTCCCACAAGCCAGGACTGACTGGTCAGCGCTCACGCCGGGTCGTACTAAAAACTGCACAGAACTGCGCGGAGCTTAGTTGCAACTGCGCGTGGATTATTTTCTTTATTTGCTGACGAGCAGAATATTGATATTAATAAAACAGACAACAAAATCCGCAAAATGCGAATGAAAAGCGGTCCGTAAACTACTTCAAACAAGTATTAGTCTTGGGGCCATCATATTCGAAAATGTAATAATATACGGTAATATACGAAAAATGCGAATGGCCACGACAGAATTTCCACTGTCCCATGATATATTTCAGCAGGCCGCGATCTGTTGACATATATGTCACTTGAAACGAGAGAGAACGAAATTCAAATGGGCGGAAATTATGTTCCACTGCCCGGAGATTCGCTTCGCTGGAATGGAATCGTTAATATTAGAGCACCTTATCCTACCTTATTCGTTATCATTTCACTTGGAATCCTCATGCTCGAATATGCACTACTTAGTGTAATACAAACTTCCACTTGCCTTTTATTTGAACTGTCCACTCTGTTGAGAGGGGAGCGAATGACAAAGAGCGAGAGTAAAACTTATTTTTCGCGCAGTTGGAACAGGCTCCGCTCAGTTTGATCTACTGTTATCTTGAAACAAGTCATCAAAGCACTTTGAGTTGTTTTGTATTAAACCTGATTAACACTAGCCAGATCTTTTTCCATTATTATTTCTTTATACGGGGTTTGACAACAGATCCGGCTTGGTGAAAGTTGATGACATCATCATGCACCATGATGAACTCATGCAGATCATGATAACGATACTCGAATGTTAAAACAGAAAGATTTAGTCCACGTCTTGCGAATCTCTGCGCAGAAAAACTTATTTTCCGCGCAGTTACTTCTTTTCCGCGCAGTTGAGATTCCGCGCAGGAAGATTTGTTATGGGAATTCGCATTTCGAGCGCAATGATTCCCATGCAGGTCATGATAACGAATTGCACTAGCGTTCACTTAACCAATGGATAAATGAGTCTCAATTCAGTCTAACATCAAGTTTGACTGCCGGAGATTCACTTCGCTTGAAATAAGTTTATGTATGAAGTTCAACTGGGTATAAATTTAAACTGCGCGTAAATCAAGTTTTACTTCCTGGAGATTTTCAACTGTCCGGAAGTAAAAATTGTGTGCTAATATGTATTTTAACTGCGCAGAAACCAAGATTCACTTCGCAGAGATTCTGAGAGATCTTGGATAGATAAAAGAAGGCTAACAGGAAAATATACTGGGAATTATTTTTTTCCATGAAATAAATTTTTACTGTCCGGAAAATTCAAATATAAACCTTGGGCTAAGGCTTTTGTGTATACATTTCAACTGTCCGTAATTTCCACAATCTTAACTGTGCGAAAGTAAAGTCTCCGTATAAGTTGGGTATAAATTTCAAAACAAACAATTATATTCCAATAAAAAGAAAAAATAGTTTTAAATAATAATGAATAATTTAGTCGCATAATATCTAACTTTACACGTGACGGCAACGGGCCTCCTAACTACATAAATATGCATCCAAACTACATTTCAAACATATTTGTATGAGTTAAAAATGAATAATATGCTATCTAATAGCAAGGTATGAACGAATAATACTATTTGTACACGTACATGTATACGTTATCGTTACATTGCTTTTCACTTCTGACCGCCGTCTGTGGAAACAACGGTTCTCTTCTTTGCTGGTGGCCCCCTTAGAAATTTCTGATAATGTTTCGCTTGTGCTTATGCCACATTTGCTTATGGGATCGATTTCCGCGCAGTTAAAATTTATACTCAATTTACGTTTGGACAGATACAATTCATACACATCAGACTTAGTTCGAGCGAAGAAAATCTGCGTGGAGTGAAACTCGATTTTCGTGCAGTTAATATTTATCCCCAATATATACTTACGGACACATATCAAATGTACATAAAAGGCCTATATTAGGATCATAGAACGATCTTGATGCCCAATTACGTCTCGCGCAGTTAATAATATAGTTTCCACGTGGTTAATATTAGGTATCCGCGCAGTCCCGCACAGTTCCGCGCAGTTTTTAGTAGGACCGCCATGGAATGATTGCCAAGTATATTCTCGGGTTGCAATCACAGATATTGGATCGATATAAAAATCTAATAAATAAAGCAGATATATTCGCTATTGAGTGAAGATACACATCAGGAACATTAAAGGGATTTTAAAGGGCTTACATGGCTTTATACCACCAGTTATTTACAGAAAAAATAAATGTATTCTGGACATAGTAAAAAAAAAAGTATAAAAAAGATACAGAAATAATAATAAATATATATATTTGTTATATAATTTATGCTGTACTATGGATGGTCAGCAACATCCGACTTACAGACTAAGACCAATCTTAATAAATTAATATCCTATCAATGCTCCTCAATCGTATATGTCGCTCTGTAAGATCTTACTGATTTCAACTCATGAATATTTAATAGTCTATTGACATCACGACCGCATTTTAATTACTTTACTTGCATACGTTGGCCGGGGGGGTAGGGTTAGGTATCAGCTTTAACTCAGTGTTTATGCCAATGACCAGTCCATATTTCTACCCCGCTTTATGGTGCCAATCTGGCGGGAGAGCGGCAACATCAGGAGATACCCCGATCAGGAGATCAGCGTGGCGCCTGGTTCGGCTGGGCCAACGAAAGAGCCGATACCATTATGTTCCCTTCAAAGTACTATGAAGAGGTCTCGGGATTGGTCAACACTCGCGTTAGTGCAAACCGGTTAGATCCCACAGGCGCCATATCCAACAAGGGAGCAGATAGGATATGATTTTAATTAGATTGAAACGAAGACTTGATACATATAGATTACATACCAGTAAGTCAAAAGAACTATTAACCACTTCCTGCATGACGCATTTGTGGCCCAAAATGAGGGCGGGAGTAGCATGTATAAATTTCTTCACAATTACAATGATGTGATAAAAGATGCGATATCTTATGGAAGCTTGTGTTGATATTTCATCAAAATTGTACTCTAAAAATGTTGAGTGAAATTTCACTGAAGTAAAGTAAGAGTGGGAATTGATCCCACTCAAGGAGAATTGATCCCACTCAATACTTGAGTGAGATTTTTACTCAACTTACTTTTCCCTCAGCTTCAGTTGAGTGCACTCAACCTGAGTGACATTCACTCAAGCATTAGCGTGGAAATTGATCCCACTCAAGTTGTTTAAATTCAAGTTGAATGAAAAGTAACTCAAGTTAAGTGAAAAGTAACTCAAGTTTGACTGAACATATTAGTAGATAGGAAATAGACAGTTGACGGCCATGGAAGCCTGGAAGCCGATGACGTCACTTAAATAGGTCGGAGGGTCATAAGTGCGAGCAGGTGCGTGGGGTCGTTGAGAGTTCGTCATTTTACTACATATCTATACATATCCGGTTATTTATACATGATGACATCATGCCACGTTCTCCCCCGAACCTATATATAAGCGCCCTCGTCTACCGTCATCCACCTATTTTTACTACATATCTATACATATTCGGTTATTTATACCTTATGACATCATGTCACGTTCTCCCCCGAACCTGTATATAAGCGCCCTTGTCTACCGTCATCCACCTAATTTTACTACATATCTATACATATTGGGTTATTTATACCTGATAACATCATGCGACGCGTTCTCCCTCGAACCTATATATATAAGTTGCCTACCATCATCCACTCAACTCTTCATCTCGCTTCAAAGTTAGACATCATACCTAGCCCATGGAATTGAAATTAACATTTCTGTTGAAGATGATCTGCTTTATATTGCAATAATCGATAATTGCGAACCGTTGAAGTGTGTTAAGTTCACGGAGCGGAAATCACATCTCTACCATATAGGTAAATCTGTTGAAGATGAGCGTGAATCTCCACTACTTATTCACCTAGATGAAGATGCCTACGTCGCTCTATCGATGTTTACTCGCTGATCATTGAAAAATCTGAGGTGAGTGAATTCTATTTCACATAAAATATCTCTCCCCAACGAAAATGAATCGTCATAATATCTCATGGCTAGAAATACAACAATCCCTTGTTTCAACCTAACGGAGTATCTGTCTATCACACTATTACATATATACCTTTGAGAGAAGCATCTATATAGATTAACATGCCCTTAAGACCTATAATTTAGCATTGTACACGTATAGTCATATATGTTTGTGTTTGTTTTGCCTTTAGCCCTCGGGGCATAAGTGTGCACTATCTATCTATCTATCTATCTATCTCTCTATCTACCACTCCTTTACGCCACCATGATAAGGTATATTTTAATGCGATTATATCAGCGACGATATTTTGTCTTTTCCAAACGGTTCTAAGCCATCACAGGGAAGATTTCCCCAATGCGTGCATTTCTTCGTACAACTTTCAACGAAGTGTCGAATATAATCGACGCATACCTCCATCATAAGCTAATGAACAACTAATGTAGGTGGCAAACAACTTTTGTCCTTAATGAATATATGCTTTATTTCTGTTTATAATTTTCTTTTTCTGTTCTGGTTTTGTTGTGGGGGTTATAGCCTTTTTTTAACATTAACCAAGAATGTGCATAACTTATTAACCACCACTTTCCTGCCGCTAAAGCTAGAGTTCAAAATAGAAAACAGCTGTATGCTTCTTATGTGCCGCCAGTATTAACTGTATAGTACATGTACCACGGGTCTTGTGACCGTACATACACTGAGTCATATACTCAATCAATAGACGCACAAATTGATATCCCTATCACAGGTCGTTTCACGACCCATTCTTTCAATACCACGAGATGAAAGGAACATTTTCCGTTCACTTTGTAAATATTTCGCCACTATTTGAGTACCTCGCGACACAACTTCATATCAATATAGGAAGTCGAGCTAGCTGTTATGTATGTTATTTTCGTCTCATTTCCAAGTAATACTGGAGCTTGCACACACCATCAATGCGTGGAGAACAATCGATACACAAATTGATACCCCTATCACAAGTGAAACAACACATTCAGTCAATACCACGAGATGAAAGGAACATTTTCCTTTCACTTTGTGAATATTCCGCCACTATTTGAACACCTCGCGACACAACTTCATATCAATATAGGTAGTCGGGCTCGCTGTTATGTACGTTATTTTCGTCTCATTTCCAAGTAATACTGGAGCTTGCACACACCATCAATGCGTGGAGAACAATCAGTACACAAATTGATACCCCTATCACAAGTCGTGAAACGACCCATTCATTCAATACCACGAGATGAAAGGAACATTTTCCTTTCACTTTGTGAATATTCCGCCACTATTTGAACACCTCGCGACACAACTTCATATCAATATTTCAAAACCACGTATTATACCGTTAGTCCAACACTGTGCACAGTTTAGTCATGAGATAGGTACCCCCGCCTTGCTGTTATATATAGGCTATTTGCGTCTTATTTCCAAGTTATAGTGGAGCATATGCTACACGTAATGTGAGACGTTCAGCCCTGTTTGTTTATCGCATCTGTCGGACGTCTTACTTTACAAAATAGATCAGCCCACAATATACGTTTCCTCTTTTTGTTATTATTTATAGTACCTTGCATTGGACTGTTCGTTTGCCTAACCAAATCCGTACATCATACTGAACTATAGATTGTAATTTCTGCTAATTGGCCGCTAGATGGCGCAGCGGTATATTACTGCACGCTTGGCTGAACACAGGTGCCAGTCGTCTTTTGACTGCCGCTTAAACGGTGTACGACCGACAGTGTATTGAGCCCGATTCGAGATTACCCAGCATGGGGTCAATTTAGGTCTCCCAGCTTACTCGTTAATTGTACAATCAACTCTCAATGTATCATCTTTAAATATATTTAACTCTGGTAGCATATCTGAATATCTGGATGAATATTAATAATAATATTGGTTGAAGAGAAGTGTAACACTTTGTTGTATTATACATGTATTTTTACAGATTATGGCATTTCGACCTACCAGTTATAGTCCAACGCTTGTGAAAATATTCAAGAAAAGTTTGTATAGATACCGTGTGAATTTCACTGAATAATACTTCCTGTTCCAGTTTCAGTATTACGCCAACAAACATAAATCACAGCATTCTAATCAAGAAAGAGTAGTTCACACATTGTATTTGGCAACAGATACTCATATAAAGTCAATTACTGTCTACGTTTTCAGGGTGGGATAAAGGTGTAAAGAAGCTGTGCGATATTGTTTTTGGTGTTGATCACATAATCATATTATGAAAATCAACCTGCTGGATGTTCCTGTCCGTAACGTTTTCGAAGCCGCAATAGTGGCAAGAACCCAAGCTACATAATAATAGAAGGTTCAAGAGTTAAAAAACCAAGCTTTCGATTCTATTGTTCGACTTCCTCCTTCGCAAACATAAAGTTTCTGAGTAAAACAAACCTCTCTGACTGTCTGAGTAAAACAAAACTCTAATGATTATATATTCTGAAGACAAACGTTAAGACGGAAATGTGACAATACTTTAGGTGTTGATTATCGGGAGGATGAGAGAGACAGCCCATAAAACCTGAGGCTGAAACTGTTTCGGCTGTTGAAGAAAACAGCGAACTATCTGTTCATGAAATTAAACAGAAACTTGTGGCACTTGGTGTTTCAACAAAACTAAGAAAGAAAGAAAAACTTCTGTCATTGCTGAATAGATTGAATTCATGATATGGCACAATTTACTGCGAAATTTTTGCACCCATTGGTCAAAATGAGTGCAAAGTGTCATATATTGTACATACATGTACTATATGTAAATAAAACAATACCCATATAATCGTTTGTTACAATCTTCTATTTTGCATTGAAGTGGTTTAATTATATAATGATTGGTCAGAAACGACTTCGCCTCGTGCAATACACAATTGTGATCCATGCTTAATCCGCCCAGCAGGTATCGTCACCTGTCACCAGGTCTCCGCGTTAATTGCCACCGACCGGCCCCCACTTAATCACTCTAGCTGAACCCCTTATAGTGTCTTTCTCTAAAAATTCTCAAACTTTAAATTGAAAAGAAAGCAAGAAGATATTTAATAATTAGACCAAATAAAGAACCATGAGATAGAACACGATATGGTTTGTATAACGCCATGCTGGTAAATATCGTTGGCTGAACGGTGTTTTACCTATAAACGTTTAAAAGTGAGCTACTTTCGGCTTTTTCGTGAAAACCTATGCTAAGGTATAGGTAGAAAATGCAAATTGAACCCTCATTCTTAAATCAAATTGGAAGCACGTAAAACATTTTCCATGGGAAAATAAAGTAGCACATCGTATGGATATACTATTTGAAATTAACTTAATATGCTGGCAAATGTTGTCACCCGAACAGAAATGCTCGATTTTCAGCTTAGAAAAGCACGGTCCTATCTAATCCAGGTTAAATTTCCCAGGCCATGTTGAGCAGTGGAGTCGATCTGCGCCAGACAGAGTTGGCGTCCCTTACTACTCAAAGTTGGACATGACCGACCTAAATTGTACCATGAAGCATACTATAGGCTCCATGATTGTACCAACACTTACGGTCATCAACAGTTGACGTCACGGTTTAACATAGCTATGCACAACCTTCACCCTATGGTCCAGACGGATGTTTCCCACCTAAAAAGTTAACTAATTGATGGTCTATGGGAAACAACTCCGCATTAACCGTTTTCAGAACAACACTGTGGTCTAACTAACAATTTTGTTTTCATTGAACAGTTTAAAATGTACCTGATGGGGGGTTAAAATTTTATTAAACAGTGTGAAACGATTAAAATAGAATTAGCTTAATATAACATAAAGTGTGAGTGGTCTTTTATATCAATCAATTGTATGGGAATATGCCGGATACTCCCCCGCTAAACGTGTCATAACATGGACATAAAGGTCAAGAATGACGTCGGGGAAAATTGTTGACACTCGCAAATAAGAAAGAACCCAGACATAGTCCTGATGCCGGTGGTGGTATAATGGTTTGCTAGTCTGTTCTCAACATTTTAACATACTGACGGTATTTAGTCCGATAGAAAGAAACAGACTCTTACACGCCCAGGGAACGAATTTGGCGTAGTTGGCATTAATCAAAGCAATTTTGTTCAGTACCTCTCTACCGCTTATTTCATGGGTAGCTTCTCGTCGATAACCACTCACTCAGAAATAGCCTTTCTCTTGATGAAGCAATGATGCTGTCAGTGGTATGATCATGCCTTCGTTGTAAGATATTCATTAGTCGAAATCCCCTATCTCTAGTGTTCTGATGACCTCACTTCCGGTTGACGTCCTCTATTCGTGAAAACAAAGCTATTCTTAACCCTCGGGGAAATCCCATTCCTCTCATCACCCTGACGTCATCCTACACAGTCAGTCATAGGGTCATCGGTCAAACTTTTGGGGGGAGGAGGAGGAGGAGGAGGAGGAGGAGAAGCAGGAGGAGTAGGAGAAGGAGGAAGAGGAGAAGGAATTGTATGAAATAGAGACAAACCAATACGATTATAAAATAATCGCTCTATTCATAATAGCACTGCTTTACAAATAATGAGGGAATCAGCTTATATGAAATACATCGCCTTTGTTGTGGCTATCACTTTAACATCTAATGTTTATCTACTAATATTTCTACTGGAGTCTTTATTCGGAATTGATGTTTTCGGAATCTTCGCTGTCACTACTTTCCTCATAGTCGTTATTATTACTAACGCTATCAACTAACTTATCGAATAAGAATTGCCGCATCTTAATTGTCTGTTTGAGTGCTTCCTCGTAGTTCATGTCGTATAACGTTTGTATACACCTCGTTGTTTTCAAAATCTCGTTATGAATATAATCAGTTTGTAGCTTTTGTATGTTCACAAGCAGTTTGTAATATGTTTGACGAAAGGTCTTCATCATCGATGAAATATAATCCTGCGTAGCGTTTTCACCAGACTCATCCTCGTCATAACCTTGGCTTATATATTGCTGTTTTCTCTCATCAATCTCAACCCTGTAATCTCTTGCGATAGGTTTACCGAACATCTCTTTCCACACATTATATTTGACCCGTTTCCGCAAATGGGTAGGTTGATCTAGTTTCCTAGGATGGATGATTTCTTCATAGTTACAACACTCGTCATCTGAAGGATATTTCCTCTTTCGAAGCTCAATTCCATTCCCGCTCCTATGGATAATCTGCCTCTGCTGGGACTCGTCATCATCTTCATTCCGTTTGAACCACGGTGCATCTATCTTCGTATGTAATCCCTCTCCCACTTGATCATTCCTCTTAGCGGAAGATGGCGAATCGTGATATTGTATCACGTTTGAGAGAGGAACGGGTATGCGTTGAAATTGTGTTGATGGATTATGAATTGGGGGTGGGCGAGACAGCAGTTGTTGTTGCCCTTCTTCCTTTACAAGTTCCTCGTTGCCTGGTATTACATTGGTAGACAGTCTGTCATTTTCCGCTGTATGGGGTTTTAAATCGAGGAACAGATATCCGTACAGACGAGATGTGGCTTCGTGAAATTTTGCTATAAAATGTGTCATATCAAGAACGTGCAGATTTGCTGTCTATCAATAGGATTATTGAATAGAACGAAATACTGACAGTTTAGCGTGATATCTCGAGATGCCTTGCCTTGGGGGAAGAGATTCGGAGTCAGATAAATTATGGATAAATTTCTGTGATGCGAACCATTGGTGAATAGGTCGGCAATTTTTTCTTCGCGCTTTACCTCACTCATCAATTCGTCCAGAACAATAACGTTGGTTTGGTCGGGATCGAAGTAATACTTTTCACCTACGTCATGAGGTATGCCGGGCAGAAAGTTGACATTTTCCAGACGTGTAGATTCATAGGCTAACTGCCATTGACTGTAACACCATACGATGCGTGTTGGAGAGGGATAGATATTAGCACGCTCCAAAAATTTCATTACCCATGATGTCTTCCCACTACCAGTCGGGCCGCTGACGATCATAGTAAATGGATGTGCTAATGCTCTCGAGCGAGCCATAGATCGAGTGTCCTGATTACGTTTATGTTCCGCTATTATTGGTTGAGTGCCCAGTTGGTGTATACGTTGATGTCTGATCAGGTTATCCGGACGCGAGAATGTTTTCTGACACACCGTGCACTTGTTTGACATGTTAACGTAGATTAATTCTGATATCATTTCTCTCCATATTTTATACAATACGGTGTCCTCCTCCTCCTCCTCCTCCTCAACCACCATCTCATCGACGAATAGTCATTATCGTTCTAATAATGAGCGTCACCGAGTGCTCAACATTAAATATCACTATTAAAAAATATGCCTTTTCTGGTCATACATTTTCTAGATGACTTGGAGAGAGTATCTTTCCGCTTTTCCCTTACTGGCACTTGTACTCTTGCTTTCTGACGCTGTCTATGGAGTTCTGCTTTTGCCTGCTCCACAACTTGCTGTGCCGATGAAATTAGTTCAACTGTCATTTCTCTTGTACGTGATTTGTTGGCCGAGTTCACCGTTCTGTTGACTTGCGAAATATTAAGAGAGTTTGGAAGAGAATGCACTCCCCCCTCCCCCCGATCTCACAAACTTCCTGCTTTAAGTATGCTCTACTCTGGTCCTAATAACATTTAATCCACATATTTGCATCGTTAAGATTGTCTTCTATCGACATGATAAAGCGATAGTTCCTCTAGAGTTATAATATAGGTTTGACAACATCGAATGTCATGAAGAGGTGTTTCACGAGCTATGGCGGGTCTATACAACGGGAGACATTTCGTCTCTATGACCCCTCCCGTTCTACGTTCATTCTCGGAGAATCAGCGGGGACTTTATTTGGAATGGACGTTTCGGAGTCTTCGCTGTCACTCAAAGTCGATTGAAGAAGATAATTTCCCGTCTCCAGCTGCGTCTCTATAAAGCTTTGAAATGCCACATGTAAGGTCAGCAGGTTCTGGGCACGGGTAGTTGTGTTGGTATCGTCTTCGGATCCTATCTGTTTCATATGTAGTAGTAGAAGACATACCCGGGTCAACAATTGAATGTCATCTAAGAGCGTGATAAGATGACAACGCATGCGTTGGTACTGAGAGGCCTCATTGATCCCACCTTGGGGTGTATCGATAATAGCGTCGAGTTGAACGTTGGTTCTATGTAAGGCTTCGGCTAGAATATCCTCATTGTGGGGTTCAAAGTTTCCATAAGTCAGTGTGGACTCCGTAGTATTCATGGTGAAATAAAGAAGATGGTGTCCTGTGGGCTAACCTTGTAGTTTTGTAGACGGGCTACCATTGGCTGTAGTACCGAACAACGCGTGTTCAACCCTTCAACGCGAAGGAACCACTCACCGGATGTAGTTGTTGGAAAAGTGCTAATGATGACATGAGGTATAAATAACCTGGATGATGAGAATAGCTATTTCAACAGATTGCTCGAGATGGAGAGCTCAGCGGGCGATGATAGACGAGGGCGCTTATATATATAGGTTCGGGGGAGAACGTGGCATGATGTCATCATGTATAAATAACCAGATATGTATAGATATGTAGTAAAATTAGGTGGATGACGAACTCTCAATGACCCCGCGCATCTGCTCGCACTTATGACCCTCCGAACTATTTAAGTGACGCCATCGGCTTCCAGGCTTCCATGGCCGTCAACTGTATTTCCTATCTACTAACATTTCACTGAAACTTGAGTGGAAGAGTTGACTCAAGTTTTTTTATGGAGTAGCCTACATTGCCATTTCAGAGAATTCACAAAAGCCGTGTAACGGATGGGGCGGTTGCTATATTTCGCTGCATTTGTAAAATATTTGGCTTGGAAGAAAACGTAATTTAGCAGATTGGTTCTTTTGTTGTCAGGTTGCTTTATTTTTCCAAAATATTGTCTCTCAAGAATGAAATTTTACCAGAATGAACATGGTTGGACTAGACAGTCACATACAGCATTAGTACGAGTATCAACGTCACTAGTACAATTATCACAATTTGGGGTTGGTCTAATTTTGCATTTGAATAACATTTTATTCGAAGAATAAATATTGTGAAATAGCTTGAATTGGAGTTGTTTTACTTTGTTTTCCAATGGGGCTTCATATAGTAGACCAAGAGTACCCTCTCTACGAACATTTTCTCTTTTCTTTTGAGCAATAAATCGTAGATAAAATGTGACCATGTTAGGCGCCGAGGGATGCTTTCCTGTAGTGTCATATTGTTGCATTTTAGTCACCAGACGTCGTCAATTTTTCCCACCTCTTGCATATCGCTCCAATTTGTAGGGTAAGTTAACAATGTCTGATCATTTACTTCGGGGGAAGGGGGGCCGAGTAAAAAGCCGGTTTGGTCGATTAGAGAATTTGTTGAACAAATTAGACGTCACTCTTTTCTTTATGGTTTTCGTACAGCACATATACGTTTTTTTATCACAATGTTGTATTTCGATTCAATCTGTTCCTGGGAGAATCTCTCCACTCCCGCTGAATAGGTCTGTGCCAAAAACAATTCCAGCAATGTTCCATTGCTAAATCGAATAGACTCTTACGACGGAGAGTGAATGAGTAGTAGGTTTTAACGTCGTTTTCAACCTTGTTTCAGTTATATCACGACTATACGACTGCTTGTGAATAACTTATTATGACATATACTTTCATCAAATATATCTAAGCTACGCTCTTCTTTAATTTCACTTTAAAACGATAAAATATCTGCGTAGAAAGGTGGAATATTCAAGATGATTTTCTTAACATCGTTTACATTGCCAATTAAGTCAAAAATTCTGCTGTTAATTTCTCTAAATTATATCTATCAGCTCACCGTTGGCATTCGCACTCGGACGGATACAGGAGAGGAGATGCGTGAGCCAATGGACTAGTGATCAACAACATCGATATCTATCAATTCAACTTTGGCATTCGCACTCGAACGGATAGGAAAGTATGAATAACGATGCCCATCAGCTAACCAGAGACAGTCTAACTTGGATGTACCAGATGCAGGATATGAATTGTACGGGTTGAACAATCCTTCAGTAACCTTAACAAATGGCATAATTTATTAACTGATCAATACTTTCAAATTCTGAAGCTGACTGGTTTTAGTATTCAATTCTAAAATCAAGAATTTGGCTTTAGTTTGGAAACTTTTGGTTCTCTTCTAAAGTCAAGAGATTTCAAAGTAAAACTTGGCAGTTACTTGTTAATACGATATATTTTTGTAACGTGTTTTCTAATATTTACCTGTTTTATTTTATATGTTGGTTCTGTTTAAAGCGGAGAGACGAATAGCCAACTTGTGAGGCTGTCACCAACGACAATATCTACCAATTCATCTTAGCAATACGCGCCAATCCGCGATATCTAACAGCTCACCGTTGGCATTCGCACTCGGACGGATTCAAGAGATGAGATGCGCGAGCCAATGGACTGGTGACCAACAACAGCGCTATCTATCAACTCACCTTTGGCATTCGCACTCGAATGGATACGAAATATGACACGCATGACCCGATCCACTAAAGACCAACAATAACGATACCAGACGGATTCAAGAGATGCGATGCGCGAGCCAATGGTCTAGTGACCAACAACAGCGATATCTATCAACTCACCTTTGGCATTCGCACTCGATTGGATACGAAAGATGACATGCATGAGCCAATCGACTAAAGACCAACAATAACGATACCGGATGGATTCAAGAGATGGGATGCGTGAGCCAATGGTCTAGTGACCAACAACAGCGATATCTGTCAACTTACCTTTGGCATTCGCACTCGATTGGATACGAAAGATGACATGCATGAGCCGATCGACTAAAGACCAACAATAACGATGCCCATCAGCTAACCAGTGACAGTCTAACTTGGAAGGACCAGATGGAGGATTTGAATTGTGCGGGTTGAACACCATTCAGTAACCGTAACAAATGGCATAATTAATTAACTGATCAATAACTTTCAAATTCGGAAGCCAACTGGTTTTAGTATTCAATTCTAAAATGAAGAATTTGCTATAAGTTTGGAAAATTTTGGTTCGTTTATAAACTCAAGAGATTTCAAAGTAAAACTTAGCAGCTACTTTTGAATACGATATATTTTTGCATTAAATTTTCTAATATTTACCTCTTTTTTTATATATATTTTGGTTCTATCTCATGCAGAAGATGAATTTCCAACTTGTGAGGCTGGCACCAAGGACGATATCTATCAGCTCAACGACAACGACACTGGATCTCAATGGCGTTCAAATGAAATGACAATCCAAGTGTGCATGAGATGAGAGTATATTTCTGCAAAAGTCTTTGGAATCATTTGGACAGAAGCATACCCAGTGTTAAGGCGATATAGTCATCATGTCTCCCCAGCATCATGGAAAACTTGGCTGAGAAACGAGCATTCAGGCCAGACAATAGACTTGTCGGCTTAGTACACGTTACTATTCCATATGTACTTGAGTTTTGGTGATAGTAATGCCGCGCGATATAGGTATGGAATTATTTTTTCTCGACAAATAGGCCCTACTGATTTGAGACATATATTTTTCGGTAGTTATGTGAATGAACCACTCCCGGCTGGATAGGATAAATACGATACAGATTCGTGTGGAACAACTTTTAAAACGGCCCCTATCCACGGGTTGTGAAACCTAGCATCAGAGATCTTTCTTGTTCATTGATATATCGCACGCTTTTAAGCGTGACTAGACTGACATAGATGGCCAAGCATTCACGGTTCAAACTAACGAACCTTTCAGCAGTAAATCCATTAATTTCGGCCAGAATGCACAAAGGGGTCATTGAGTTTTCAGTGCTTTTAACAATACACCTCAGAATAGGGTACAGAAATAGGAAACAGGAAAAGTCTACACTTTGTGGTTGGGGGGGGGGGGAGGGGGCGTGATAACTAGCTTAGCGTAGAACCTTATTGTCGGCAGTCGAATTAAAAACCTAGGGTAGGGCCTAGCTAAGTTTAGGTTACGATACAAGAATTCTTTCATCAAGTTCAGGTCGAAGTGAACCCGGGGACGGGTAATTGATTCAAATATTCTAACAGGTGCAGATTGAGTTTCTGGGTATAGGGTTTGGTTTGGGTGGCATCGTTCTCGCTTTCGTCCTCGGTTTCGTCCTCAGTGTCATCCTCCGGAGCCTACGTCAGAATAGTGCAGCTAAGACATCACGATAGATCGTGGAGGCGAGATGTTCCGCACTGGATTGACTGATCGCTTCTAGATAGTCCATCGTTCGGGTAATCAGTTCATGTGGGTAACCGGTGGAGACGAAACAGACCAGGACGGTCTCATACCGGGGCAAGTTCGTGATAACACCAGCCTACCCCACTACGCCTATACCGTTAAATCTTGCCTTCGGCTATTTATTGCAGTATAAGGGGACGGACCAGCTCTGATACTTTTACCCCAGTCACAACACCCTCATGTACGACCAACCCTACACCATCACGGATCGACTACGTTTCTGGACATGGCACTGGCCCAACTGGACATTTGGATGCCTAGGAATGGGCCTGACAACAACGCTCCAACACCAAATGGCAGGTGGAGATGACGGCGACTGTTACTTTTTACATGACTAAAATGAACAATCACCCCATCAGCGCCCGCATCATCTTACCGCCCTGGTTGAAAAAAACGAAAATGCATGTTTGCGTTGTGCGTGGGGCGCACGGGCCTACACCGATCGGAAATGGGCTCCGTCTCCACCGGTGACCCCCATGAACTGATTACCCGAATGATAGACTATCTGGAAGCGATCAGTCAAGCCAGTGCGGAATATTTCGCCTCCATGATCTATCGTGATGTCTTAGCTGCACTTGATGTACGTAATTCGACGTAGGCTCCGGAGGATGACACCGCTGACGAAACCGAGGACGGAACCGAGAAGGATGCCACCCAAACCAAACCCTATACCCAGAAACCCAAGCTGCGTTTGTTAGAATATTTAAACCAATTAGCCATCCTCGGGTTCACTTCGATCTGAACTTGATCAAAGAATTATTGTATCCATACCTAGCTAAATCCGGAAACATCAAATAAGTAATCGAGAAGACGAAGAACCACGTCGCCCTATCCACGACTTTCCTCCGCTTTCTAGACGTGCGGAATTACCTGGCACCGAATCACAGCTTTGGCCAGTGGGTAAAAAGCCTACGAATGCGCCCAGGGGAAAGGCTGTTTTCCAAATAGCACATGGCCCACCTGGACCGTCTGGACGAGACGCAACTTCCACCCAAAGAGGCCTTTTACAACGATCTCAAAGAAGAAGAGTTATCCGACACAGAACTACAGTAGGTGTGGGTCCGTGGATGTATGTAAACTCACCGGGATTTCCTCGCCTATAACAACAATCGGGATGCCGTCTCTGTGCTGGAAGCTACCGACAAAATTACCGCCTTCTACCGAGGCATGGGTGTCGATGTGTTTAAAGAGTGTGCAATCATTCCCGGCCTAGCTCTGTGGTATTTCTTCCAGGATTTACTCAACTGTTTTGTCCACATCGAGCAGAAAGACCTATTCCATATTCCATATAACAGTACTAGCACCAAATTCAAAAAGACAATCATAGTATACATAAACATAGGCTTGTTTCCTGCAAGAGAGAAGCGGTCAACAGTTTTCAATGATGCCGGCAAGACATCATGATGTTCTAAAAATATCAAATCCGTATCGCTGATCAGTATTCTTAATCCATAATATTCGTTGTAAAGTCGTCATCTAAAGATTGATGTATCTCAGTCACGCTTTGATTGTGACTGTTCATATGAGCACCACGAGGATCTTGAAGTACATGGGTTCATACCGCCCCTAGCCCCGGGTTAAGCGGAATTAGGCACAAGTTACGAAACGTAAGGCCATAGATCTTGCACGCTACTCTCGTATTTTGCTATCAGCGTGCGATATGTATCGCCCAATTTGAGAAACTTTAAGTGGAGGCGCTTGATGGTGTAGCGCTGCTTTATAAGTTTCTGCAACAATGTTTTGTGACGTTGATTAAAATCGTCACATTTAACACAGGATCTAGCAAATGCTACTAGGCGCCATATGTATTAGCCATATGCAGGTCCCACTGGAATATTACTGTCCAGAAAGGGATAGTTTACGATGTCGAAATTGTAAGCATCTCTTTTGTCATACAATCGACGAGAGAGAAGGCCGGCTTCATTTTTATAGAGATATAGGTCTAAATATGATGTGCCTGTAGGGTTATCTGTAGTTTCCTTCAAATCCAGTGAAGGTGGATATATATCCTTCACTGCGTCATTTATATAGCGATTATCCACAGCGAGAAGATCGTCTATATAGCGTTTGGTGAATGAGAAGGAACGGGATCGATTTTTGAAAGTGCCTGCATATAGTCATATTCATAAGAGAACAGATATAGGTCAGCCAATAGGGGTGCACAATTAGTACCCATTGGAATACCTATATGCTGTTGATATATTGTGTTGCCAAATTTCACATGGATATTTTTAGTGAGAAATTCAAGCAACTCTATAAACAAAGAAACTTCCCATGAATGATATATCTTGTATGTAGTAGAGCTAAATAATGCTTTATCGCTTTCCGACATACGATCCGTTTTCTTGAACACACATACTATTAATGAAATTAGACGGTCAATAAGGTCCCGATGAGGGATTGTAGTCTGGAGTCGAGAAATCCCATGTGGATACATGTCTGTACGGTATGTGACATTTAGCATCACGTTCTTCCGTAAGATATTTTGAGTTTTTCAATATCCACATACATTCAACGCCAGAGTTTTTAGAAATAGTTCCCAAAATATTTTTACCTCCTGAAGGGCCCTTATCAAGAGGGTTGAAAGAAGCTTGGTGGTGCAGCTCCTAGAACCAGCTATGAATCTAGCTTTGTATGGTGATTTATGCATTTTGGAAGTCCAGTATACTTTTAGTATATCGTTATGTTTGGTTGGAAGTACGAGGTACGAAGTAACATATCATATTTTATCTGTCAATATAGCTGCTTATAGTGCGTGAATAAACTCTTATTGTTTTAGAAACACCAAACAATGCTCGAAGTCTTCGAATTATTGTCAGTCATTGACGGTAAATTTGAAATTCTGAGTAATTCTGTGACAGAAAACCGAATCAATGATGACTTCATGAACTAGAGGCTGGCACACGCCTAGGTGGCATGAAGGCTGGTACACACCTGGGTGACCTAACGACTGGCACACTCCTAGGTAGCCTAAAAGCTGGTACACACCTAGGTGACCTAAAGGCTGGTATACACGCCTAGCTGACGGACAGAGGAGTTTGTCGCGCACTTTCGCGATGTCATCGTAAGAATCATGAAATCCAAATGAAATTGGTCAGGTGACAATATTTATCAGCGCTGCCACTTCGATATCATATAATAATGAGCTAACATGTGAACAAAATGCTGAATATTTATTGGTTGATGAAATATTAACGCAAGCGATTCAGTCGGGAGTTTCCGCAAATCTTCACGATCCTCCCGATTGCCCAGAACAGTTTCATATGTACGACCGAGTCGCTTTCGACGAAATCTTGAGTAAGAGTTTGCCGCACATCAAGACGCTTGTGACGCAATCGCGAAGGTGTGCGTCGGCCTTAAAGTTTCGCTAAATATTTTTTCCTAGTAGTAGTTGAAATTTCTTTTCGGGATTTATCACGATGCGACCTTGGTACGTCACATAGTTACCGAAAGTACTCTTCCGATTGATTACGAAGATATGCTTGAGATATCACCGAACAACTAAATACGAGTGGCCTTAACTTAAACTTAAAAATATTTTTGCAACGTGTAGTTACAATACATACTATCATTCGACGATGGCGTCACAGGGTGTGTTGGGCTTCTTGATATTAATGTCTTCTTTTGCATTTGGTGAGTCACTGCATGACAACTTTGGAATTTGATTCAACATAATATGGAGTGGATAGCCGGATAAAATAAGTAAGATTTAAATTGCTAGAAAATATGAGGTAGTCTAGACATGATAGATATGAAGACTTCTGCGTATGAAAATTAAATGGATAAAGGTAATAGAGCAAAGCAGGAACGTACAAGGTATACTAAAGTGTGCCCATTTAATTAGTCGTCTACTGTGGGGCTCAAATAGTTAACTCTGCATAAAGTGCATGACAAACTGAACCCTTGAAAATGACCAACATTGCGTTGTGATATTGATAATATATCACGCTTGAACTAACTTTGTAATTGGTAAGAAGTAACGCAACAAAGAACACTTTGAACATATTTGATTGTATTACGAGCTTTCGGAGAGAACTTCCCTCATCATCATTCATAAATGGCAAACTGTAATGTATGATCGCAATTTGCCACGTATGACCTGTGCTGAGGAAAGTTCTCTCCGAAAGCTCGTAATACAATCAACTATGTACAAAGTGATCTTTGTCGCGTTATTTCTTAACTCTATGAAACGCTCCATAGCTGATGTGGCAAATAGCTGTTTCACATGACCCACGGTTGGACAAGACTGTCTGTCAGTTCAACTGTAGGAAGTCTTGTCTAACTATTACCAAATATTGCGTCAACTTCCTGAGCTGAAATTATCCCCATGTCGAAAAAATGCCCGCTTTATTCTTATGGAGATATAGGTCTAAATATGATGTGTCGGTAGTGCTATCTGTAGATTCCTTCAAATCCAGTGATGATGGATATATATTTTTTACTGCGTCCTTTATATAGCAATTACCCACAGCGAGAAGATCGTCTATATAGCGTTTGGTGAATGATAAGGACCGGTCTTTGAAATGGTCGGTTTTTAAGCGTCTGCATATAGTCGTTTTATAAGAAAACAGATATATGAGCCAAAATGCATAGCGCAATGTTACTCATTTGCGTTGGTTTTAGATAATATCTCGAGTTATATCAACATCGGTGGAAATTCAGCATATGTCACATTTTCGGTAGGGCTCCCCGAACCTTGCTTCCAGTCAGATGTCGATTGTGAATCATTCGTATATTCGAGTGAGGGCTCGAGAGTAAAGGCATTCAACGCAGAATGTAGTTCTGGCCCAAACTCTGTTCCCGCTTTCTCAATATCGTCGAGCAAGCTAAGACAGGCCGAATTGTATTGTGACTGTTCGCACCTCCCTCCGGATGAAGAGATATTTTGCGATGGCCTGTTTGAGAGTCTTGGCATGTCTCAGTATAATCCCAGGATTCACTCGGACTTTCCACATTTTAAAGTAATATCCTCTATAACGAGTTTATATGCTGGATTTTCCTCTAGGGACATGTATATCTTTAGGTTGACAATGCCTTTAAGCAATTAACAATTTTGATGAAGTAAATCTGACCTTCCATTTCAAACAGTCTGCTCTTCTTTATCGCGAGATGTCTTACTGCCAAACGGGCATTTTGCCTCGAATGCGCGTGGCTTGTATCCAAATGATCACAACTTAAAATAGTTACGTTCGAAGTTCAGTTGCTTTCATCCCTTCGCAGAAATTTACTAGTGTTTGAATGTAGTTTTCCCTGGATCTACTTGTCACTTCGACTGTAACAATAGGATGATGATGAGACCGCATTTGCCTCCTCTAATGAGAAGCGACCACTCCATTCGCACTACTTTAACTTTGACGTATTGTCTACTCCATTTGATTCCACCAGAGCATCGTCTCAGATTTGAGAAGACTACAAACTGTATTTATTTAGTTTCCTGTAAGAAGTGTGGTCAACAGTATGTTGGCAAGACCACCCAAAGTCTCCATCTTAGGGTGAACGGTCACAGAAAATCCGTTAGGAAAAAGCAATTGCTCATAGGTAAGCATTTTTCTGGACCCGACCATGGCTGGGATAACTTTAGTATTCAGATCATAGACGTCGTCTATCCATCTACTAAGGATTCTCCCTTTGGATTTGAGAGAAAAATCCGAGAGTGGGAATTATTCTGGATGCTAGAACTTGGGTCAGTGTTTCCGTTTGGTTTAAATGATAATGTCAGTGGGTTCGGAAATGCTACAAACCGCCCTTCAAATATATCCAACATTACCCCATCAACGGAGACATCGCAGCCATGGTTGGCGAAAGTTTAATAATTCGATGATTCACGATCATATCACTTTAAATTACTTAGTGGGTTTAACTTACACACCCAATAGTTTACATATCTTACGTACAGTTCTGTATGCGTTACCTCTGAGAGCTTTAGATCAAATAGCCAGAGATATACAACAATCTGCGTCTTCAGGAAATATAATACCATCACAAATCATTAAAGTATGTCAAGATAGAGCGTATTTTCGGTTGTATCGTCCAGTGAACATAATCGAAACATCTCAAGATCGGCTTTTCTTGAAACTCAACTACTTAGATAAAGGACTGGACATCATTAATTTACCTCGAATCCTGAATGATCCAGAGGTACGCAACGCTGTGCCAAACTATTTTAAGTTCACAGAACCTCCTTGCATTTCATATAAGTACACTAAATCTATAGCCACCAAAATATTCAATTACTCCAATGCTGTCAAGGAGTTTGACTGGAACTTATACACGTCAGGAGGCTATAGTTGTGATTGTGAATCGTCGAACTTTATCTATACACCATGCAAACATATTGTGACTGGTGACCTTGATGTGGTGAGTGATAAGGATCTGAAATTACTCCTGATGAAAGGACCTAAATATAGAGAGCCAAGAAGAATAAATCTGAAGCTTGACCAGAAGATAGTCCTGTCTGCATTGGAACAGTACGTTATTGACTGGTCTAAGCGAGAAGTTGAACCTACAGTACTCGCTGATTGGCTGGACCTCACCAAGAACATGGTCGTTGAAACAATCCGCCATATTGACAGAAGTACACTTCCCCAAGCAAAACAAGTACTGAGAAACCTCAATTCGCAAGAAATTCTAGCAAATCTCCTAGTAAATTCGTCATAGTCCCAGCAGACAAAGCTCCGAATAATATAATATTCATATGTAAATATTACTATTACCAGGTGCTGGTTAAAGAATTGAGTGTAGACATATCTTCATCAAATACGTCTACTTACTCCCAAACTGCATTTACTCTGCAAGATTTATTTAACAATCACAAAAAGTTTCTCAGGGAAGGAGGTATTTGTCTTTCAACCAATCATAAAGACATACCAAAACTATACTGGACTCCCAAAATGCATAAATCACCATACAAAGCTAGATTCATAGCTGGTTCTAGAAGCTGCACCACCACGCTTCTTTCAACCCTATTGACGAGGGCCCTTCAGGAGGTAAAAGCATTTTGGGAAAGGTATTGCGCCATTATTTCTAAGAACTCTGGCGTTGAATGTATGTGGATATTGAAAAACTCAAAATGTCTTACGGAAGAACTTGATGCTAAAGGTCACATACCGTACAGATATGTATCCACATGGGATTTCTCGACTCTCTATACTACAATCCCTCATCAGGACCTTATTGACTATTAATGTCAGAAGCTATAAAGCATTTTTTAGCTCTACTACATACAAGAGATATCATTCACGGGATGTTTCTTTATTTATAGAGTTGCTTGAATTTCTCATTAAAAATATCTATGTGAAATTTGGCAACACAATATATCAGCAGCATATAGGTATTCCAATGGGTACTAATTATGCACCCCAGTTGGCTGACCTGTATCTGTTCTCTTATGAATATGACTATATGCAGGCGCTTCCAAAAACCGATCCATTCAAAGCCCGTTCCTTCTCATTCACCAAACGCTATATAGACGATCTTCTCGCTGTGAATAATCGCTATATAAATGACGCAGTGAAGGATATATATCCACCTTCACTGGATTTGAAGGAAACTACAGATAGCCCTACAGGCACATCATATTTAGATCCATATCTCTATAAAAATGAAGCGGGCATTCTCTCTCGTCGACTTTATGACAAAAGAGATGATTACAATTTCGACATCGTAAACTATCCCTTTCTGGACAGTAATATTCCAGTGGGACCTGCATATGGCGTATACATATCTCGCTTAGTAGCATTTGCTAGATCCTGTGTTAAATGTGACGATTTTAATCAACGTCACAAAACACTGGTGCAGAAACTTAAAAAACAGGGCTATTCCACCAAGCGCCTACACTCAAAGTTTCTCAAATTTGGCGATATATATCGCATGCTGATAGCAAAATACGAACGTAGCGTGCAAGATCTATGGCCTTACGTTTCGTAACTTGTGTCTAATTCCGCTTAACCCGGGGCTAGGGGCCGTATGAACCCATGTACTTCAAGAACCTCATGGTACTCATATGAACAGTCACAATCAAAGCGTGACTGAGATACATAATTCTTTAGATGACGACTTTGCAACGATATTATGGATTAAGAATACTGATCAGCGATACGGATTTGATATTTTTGGAACATCATGATGTCTTGCCGGCATCATTGAAAACTGTTGACCGCTTCTCTCTTGCAGGAAACAAGCCTATGTTTTTGTATACTATGATTGTCTTTTTGAATTTGGTGCTAATACTGTTATATGGAATAGGTCTTTGGATTATGGGCGCGGATATTCTCTAATGGACGACGGCTGGATTATAAATGACGGAGTAGACGCTTGTATTTCTACATAATACAATCGTTCCGCCGTAGTTTTAAATTTTTGTAAAGAGTGTTAACTCCCTAAGATGAGTTTCCATAAATTGTTATAATTCTATTATTATTGGATGAAGGGATATCTCTACAATGAAGCGTTAGCGATAAAGGTTTACTAAGAAATGAAGCTGATTCACCCCGTTCGTCCTTTATATATATATGTCGAGATATTTGAGGTTGCTAAGGATTGTGGGTAAGTAATGAGGCGATAATTAACTTCAGTGATTGGTTTCTTAGACAATCCTCCAACTCCAACTCGATGAAGGGAACGTGTCCTCGTTTCCCCGACATAGGCTTTACCTCATATGCTGGAATATATATATAGCTGACTCCCGTCTGATGAGACTTTATTCTGAGACTCTTTGGGAATAACTATCTCGACAAGTCCGTCTAAATGAAGCAAACTGTTGAAGCTAGTTCAGAAATCATACAGTTTGTTCTCGGGGAACAACGCTTGCAAGCTCTTCACTGTCCCTGTCATATCCACCCTCCCTATCTTGTTAAGCATCTGCTATGCTCAATATTAGTTCAATTATGGATAGCGTTGTCAATTAAATGGGTTCGAGTATAAATAAATTCAATTTATGGTAGTTTAAAGCTAAGTCTTTGATCGTAGCTTGCCAGTTAGGAAGTAGCGGAGATTTATATGTATATTATTGCCCGGGTATACACATACATGTACACCAATCTCCAAGTTTCTATCAATTCCTACTCGCTGCATAAACATGCACAGCGTTGTATTGTCAATCGTCGTAATTGTCTGCCCAGAAAGGGAAACCTTATTCTGAACTTTGCACATATACTCGGGACAGGAAAAAACTTAAACCGGTTAATAACATGGACGGTGTAGTTAATACTATAATAATTATGAAAGAGGCCAACTTCAACCTAATTGACGTTCTCTCACGTTGGTCCATCTTATCCACTCGTCTTTCTATCTGTGAATAAAGAGCTCCACTATTGATAGGGTATCTTCAATCGTTATGAGTAACCCTGCTGTCGCCGCCGTTTCGATAGGGTCTATGACGCGGCGCGGGAAAATCCGGCTACCACGTTGCGTACGCACGTTCGCGGTTCTACCGCATCGCAGAGAATTCGTCATATACCGAAATTGTCCTATAACTTATTTGATCATGAAGGCCCCAATTGCTGACAATATTAGAAATAGTTAAATAAACTGGCCCATAGTTTGAGGTAGAACTATCAAATGAGATAATGATGAATTAAAATCGTTGTTTTCATCAGAAGTGCTTTCAATTCGTGCTTTTACATTATACGTCAAACCCTTGTGTTTGACAAAGTTTTGTAGATATAAAAAGTGTAGTTTGGGAATAACATGTCAAAAGGTCAGTTTGAAACAAATGTCGGAAGACATTTTGTTTGAAAATGCGCCCATGATAACATAATTTTACGAGAAAACAAGAGAAGAGCTTGTTCAGAGAATAAATCTTCCTCATATTTGAATGCATTCTTCAGCTACCCCCAAACAACACCTACCCATACAGTCTGACGGCAGCATTTGGGGGAAAATGGTGATCATGATGGGTCCATATTTAAAGTTATATTTGTTTGCTTTATGTACTATATTTTTCATAGGATTTCAGGCATTTTTAACTGTATAACAATGTACCTGTTATTATCACCTAATGTTCATTATTACAGCGTGATTCACAAAACTTCTTATCGATGCGTGTAATTGTTCTCTGATATTTTCCGTGTTCGTAGACTTCCTGTTTAATACAATGTTGTTCAGAACTGAGCTTTCACTGATTGATTTTTGATTTTTAATTATTTACGAATGGTGTTTGTCTGTCAGGTCTAATCTTTCGAGGTGTCATGAATGAGTAATGGGCGAGTGGTGATCTGAAAAACAAGGAAGTGAACAGAAATTCGTCTTAATGAAGTTTATATAAATCATCTTTCAGGGGCCTTTAAACTCTGGAAACGATTTGGCAATTCATTTGGATAAAAAGCAATGGTCGGTGATAGGATTTTATGTACATGTATACAATGTCCTCCCTGAAACCAAAGGTATCTCTATCCTAGATACCCCTAGTTCACCCGGGGACTGTGTGTGTTTCACGTGAAGCAACATCCTGGATATATTAACCAATCAGGTCGCTTGTTTACGGCAACCAAGGCGACCGTGACAAGAGATTCAAAAGCACCATAGCTTGTGGGATATAACCGGTGGCAGATGAACTCGCACATCTTTAACAACCATGAACATTAATAAATATAAAGGAAACATATAGTTTAAAACAAAATATATTTGAAGAAAAAATAAACCCATTCATCTACCATCAAGCATCCAACAACCCAGGTAAATGTAGGAAACACTGAAACTTTAAAGTCGGTCGGCGATGCCAGTGTATCCGACCTCACCTTCCCATTGAAGGACTTGAATTCGGTGAACTAACGCACGGATTTCCATAAAATTTCACTGATTTATCCATTAATAATATTAGTTATTCAGGTTTTTCCCAGGGTGTATGAAAAGTTATGACCCTCCCTGAAACTCATACACCCTGAGGCGTCAGCCGAACTTTTCATACACCCTGGGAAAAACCTGAATGACGAATTTATTATCCCGAAAGCATTTTTTAATTAACATATCGAATTATAGAGTTAAAAAGGCAATTTTTCCGAAACTTTACCACGGAAATTCAGCATATATGTGTCTGTCCATTTACGAAACCGGTCTCCATTTTGACAAAACGCGTTGTCTACGCGAGTAATGTAGACGCGCAACACGGACGCCGGCAAAATGGTACATCTTCAGAAAATTTATGACCTAGGCCTATCCCAAAGTTCACAAGATCATTATTGTTTAGCATCATCAGATAAACAAGACTAGTACGATCAGACAACATGCAGGCGAAAATACTGTATAATTGACGTAATTCGTTGTTTTCCGCGTTTCAATGGTTGATCTTCAATGCAGAATCTAGGTCAACTAAATTTATAATGTCTGCTGCTTCAAACGAGTAGGCCTACAAGTACGTTCAGTTTTATTTTTTTAACAACAAAACTTGCATAATATTAGCAACAAAAGTGCATATCATAGGGCGTATGAACAGTACTATGTATTGAATGAAGAACAGAAATGCTGCAAATCCCCTGACTTGATCATGTACATGTCACGCTAAGAACCTTGGAATAGGTCATAAATTTTCCGAAGATGTACCGTCTTGCCGGACGCCGAGCTGTGACAGTGTTCAATTTTGACCCTAAATATAACCATTTACAAGGTATGTGTGTCTAAAAGAGTGATTGAACGTGATGCAGCAAGACTTCCTTTCATCAAATATCAACGGCTGTTGATTTCGGGAAATGATCTTTGAAAGCGCACAACTCGCCGTCCCTGGTTCGGTAGCGATTATGCATAATTTTCGCGTGGCCAGAAAACGCTTCATGTTCGTTATATTTATATTCTCGACATGCGAGAAGTAGAATACTCCGACTATGATGGTATCAATATTATGGTATCTCCCGCCAGAAATAGTGGAAAATTTGAGTTGGAAGTCTTGAAGTGGAGATCCGCCATGTCTGCTTTCGCACGTGAACCGTGAATTTTTATCCCCTGGGAGCCCTTCCGCTAGAGGGACCGTTCGACCACACCGTTCAACATGGTTCAGTATACAGCATTAAGATGATTGGTCACGTGATCGGTCAGACCGGTCGGGCGCTGACATGGAAAGATCCGGGTGTACGGATTTTTACACCCTAGTGAATTGACCAATGGAAATGCTACGATTTAGGTTGAGGGATAATAAATTATTGTTATGCATGCTTGGATTAAATATTTTACATTCGGTATCAGCGAATAGTTTAGCACAGAAAGTACATCCCTAACGTATTTCACCATCAGCGCAGTTTTTCTAGGTCACGTAACTGGAATGTGGGCGGAACGCGGTCTGCTATGCAAGATGGTCAAGGGTTCGCCTTTGGCTCACAAATAGAAATCTTGACGTTTTGAAGATGGGTATACATGTACAATAGCAGATGGAAATAATGAAAATGCCGGTGCATGGAAACCAAAACCCACTTTACGATAATTTCATAACAGGTATCATTTTTAGTATGGACTAATATTTAACACCATTTGAAAGCTATACGATAATGCAGGATAGTCATTATTCATTTAAGCTGACATTACCTTCATTGATAGTGGCAGGGCTCATTCATGAAATGGCGGCCTCAACATACGATCCACATCGAAATAGCTGCTCCCTAAGCATGCACAGCTCGATTCTATCCTAAAATACCGGAAGGTGACGCGAAGGGCGACGTCGTGGGAGACGTTCCGTTTAAAAAGGGCGACGTCGCATCGCGTTCTTTCTCTTAGCATTATAAGAACGCGACGCCACGCGCGACGGAAAGGGCGAAGTCGTCCATCGCGTCGCATTGATAAAAGCGATGGAAAGGGCGACGTCGCTGGCAACGTTCCCTTTAAAAGGGCGACGTCGCATCGCCTTCTATCTCTTAGCATTATAAGAACGCGACGCGACGCGTGACGGAAAGGGCGACGTCACCCATCGCGTCGTGTTGATATAAGCGACGCGCGACGGAAAGGGCGACGTCGCCACGACGTCGCATTTTATTTGGGCGACGCCGCGTTCATTCTCTTAACATTATCAAAACGCGAAGCGACGCGTGATGCAAAAATGGCCGAAATAGAACATTAAACTATTTCCTCACATGATATTGCGAAGGGCGACGCGCGACTTTGTAGGCGATATTGTAGGCGACGATGCGTTTAAAAAGGGCGACGTCGCGTCGCGTTCTATCTCTTATCATTACAAAAACGCGAAAGATGTCACGTTTAAAAAGGACGACGTCGCGTCGCGTTCTTTCTCTTAACATTATAAAACGCGAAGCGACGGGAAGGGCGACGTCGCGGGCAGCGAGAAGGCCGACATCGTGGGCGACGTCGCCCTTCCCGTCGCCTGCGACGCGCGAATGGCCGAAATAGAACACCATACTATTTTCTCACATGATCTGTGTTGCGGTCGTCGTGATCACATGCAAGGCTCTGCCAAAGAATTCATTCTATGTCAACGCCTCTGTCTGAACTACGTGATAAAGCTGTAAACTAATATATTTGAAATAACTAGAAAAAAACACCAAAACATATTTTCAACTTCGCATATTTCTTACATCTCATATTTTATTCACCAATGGTACTATTGCAATGTTGTTTGTCAAGGAGTAAATATCATATTAATGTGTTTTATGGAAATGTCGTACAACAAACTTTACAGCAATGACGTTAGCATAGAGTATAGTATTGGAGGAAAGGAAGTCAGAGGATGCCTCCAAAGTTAACCATTTCAGCCGGAAATAAACAATGGGGTCCCCTCTTCGGTCATCAATAGTCAAATAATCTTTGACATAAACATGTTTTATCCATATATTCTTTGAAAGAGAATGCTTGCACCATTACTTTGGGGTAAATGCCATTCTTTGTAGCAAAATACTGAAACCCTTGCAATCCCCCTTAAAATTGCTTCAATTTTTCTGGAAAACTCTTAAAAAGTAGTCAACATGGTCATTTTCTGTCGCGGTGTACCTGACATGCTTTCATTTCCCCTCTGCTTAATTATCACTTCACCGATAAGATACCAGGTTATGTAAACAGTTTGGTATAGAACGGCCTTGCATAAAAATCGTACGTTTTGCTGAGGATAAGGGACAGTAAATTCTCACACCAGTAGTTTCTTCGCGTGTGCGAGAGGTGACCTGTCCCAGATGGGGTTAAGTCACATGTAGTGTCTAGAGTATTTACAAATATCGAACACACTGAAACCGCCTCAACACAAGTTAGCCTAACTACAGGGTTCTAGGTGAACACTAGTATTAAGTAGTCCTTCAAAGTCATGGTGATTACAGTCTACAATTACATAAACAATACGTTTGCAGGGTAACACCATTAAAACAAGGCAACCAATGCAGCAGATGGCAGATGCTCTTCGGACGAGACCAAGCATACACAGACGTGAAGCACGTCCACACCACTCTTGCATTTCTATCAAAAAGTGATACGAATGCGAACTACCTAAATGCAACACATTGAGGAGATTGTCGTGCCGTAATCAGATCCAAATCAAAATACAATCGAATAAGTCAATCAGTCACAAATCATTTGAATATCTATTCCGTTGAATGCGAGCTAAAAGCCTTCATAAAGTGTGCACCCTCTCGCACCAGTACGTTCCATGCCCTTTCATTGGCAAACAATTTAGTTGTAAAACCTATTGTCATTGATCACTTATGTCGTGAGTAGTATGTCCACGGCATTTAAACTCACATTTTGCCGGGGGAGATCACTCTGTTTGCACTTTTTTGATTTTTGACAAATTTCGGGTTATCTCCCTTAATTCGAACATTTGCGTGTTTTCACAGAATAAATAATGGGCATGTATTCTTTCGCGGTGATGCGGTCTGGCCGTAATGCGGTCGTGGAAGAAAGCTTCCGCGGAGAAAAAGTAGTCCCCAGACTTCAAATACGCTGCATGGTCCGATTGGGTCGAGTGAGTTATCAAAGTGAAGCATTCGTGAAGGGTCATGCAGTCATGGGTGGGTGTATGTAAAATTAGGATTTTTTCCCGAAAATATAAAAAGCGGAACACGGACTTTACCCCTGAAATAGGGGAAAACCCCTATCAACCCTAGTCAAAAGGACTAATATCGGTCCTCGGGCTTATTGGCACCTACCTATCAAGTCAATGGGGTGGGTGCATGTAAAGTTAGGATTTTTTCCCGAAAATATAAAAAGCGGAACACGGACTTTACCCCTAAAATAGGGGAAAACACCTATCAACCCTAGTCAAAAGGGCTAATATCGGTCTCCGGGCTTATTGGCACCTACCTATCAAGTCAATGGGGTGGGTGCATGTAAAATTAGGATTTTCCCCCGAAAATATAAAAAGCGGAACACGGACTTTACCCCTAAAATAGGGGAAAACCCCTATCAACCCTAGCCCAAAGGGCTAATATCGGCCCCCGGGCTTATCGGGGCCTGCCTATCAAGTCAATTGGGTGGCTGCATGTAAAAATTTCTCCGGAAAGAAAGCAGAACTCGGACTTTACCCCTACAATAGGGGTCTGTATTATACAATATACGGGGAAATGCCTGTATGGGTATATTCCCATATAGGCCTATAGGCTGGCTATATCGGGGTATAGGTTCAACCTGGGAAATTCACACACGTTCATTGTGATATGGGTTGCTTGGATTTGTTTTTCACGTCTAGTCATTTAGAACACGATGGGAAGGGTCTCGGAGCGCAACGGTGAAATTTTTGGAAAAGTACCCTATAGCCCATATAGTCCCATACTGGCTATATGGGGGTATAGGTTCAACCTGGGAAATTCACACACGTTCATTGTGATATGGGTTGCTTGGATTTGTTTTTCACGTCTAGTCATTAAGAACACGATGGGAAGGGTCTCGGAGCGCAACGGTGAAATTTTTGGAAAAGTACCATATAGCCCATATGATATAGCCAGTATGGTGCTATATGAGCACACATACAGACCTACCCGGTACTTTTCCAAAAATTTCACCGTTTCGCTTCAAAACCGTTCCCATCATGTTCTAAATGACGAGACGAGAAAAACAAATTCAAGCAACCCATATCACAATGTTCGTGTGTGAATTTCCCAGGTTGAACCTATACCCCCATATAGCCAGTATGGAGCTATATGGGCTATATGGTACTTTTCCAAAAATTTCACCGTTTCGCGTCGAAACCCTTCCCATCGTGTTCTAAATGACGAGACGAGAAAAACAAATCCAAACAACCCATATCACAATGAACGTGTGTGAATTTCCCAGATTGGACCTATACCCCCATATAGCCAGTATAAGACTATATATGTTATCCATAAGCAATTTGTTTATTTATCTACTTCCCAACTTCTAAATGCCACTTAAGGAAACAATAAGACTTTATGGTACTTTCCCAAAAATTCGCTCCGGGACCCTTCCCACTGTCATTTTCTCGGCGACACGAGAAAAACGAGACCCCACAACCCATAGTAAAGCCCACAAAAAAATTTGACTATCTCTCCCCCCATATAGCCAGTATGAGCCTATATACAGACCTCGGTGACTTTTCCCAAAAATTTTACCGATTCGCTCCGGGACCCCTCCCATTGTGTTTTTCTCGGCAAGACGAGAAAAACGAGACCCCACAACCCATAGTAAAGCCCACAAAAACCCCCTGACCACCCCTCCCCCCATATAGCCAGTATGAGGATATATACAGACCTCGGTGACTTTTGCCAAAAAATACACCGATTCGCCCCGGGACCCTTCCCATTGTCATTTTCTTGGCGAGACGAGAAAAACGAGACCCCACAAGCCATAGTAAAGCACACAAAAAAATTGACCATCCCCATACCCCATACAGGCATTTTCCCTTATATTGTATAATACAGACCCCTATTGTAAGTCCGTGTTCCGCTTTTTATAGTTTCGGAAAAAAATCCTAATTTTACATGCACCCACCCCATTGACTTGATAGGCAGGCCCCGATAAGCCCGGGGACCGATATTAGCCCTTTTGGCTAGAGCTGATAGGGGTTTTCCCCTATTTTGGGGTACAGTCCGTGTTCCGCTTTTTATATTTTCGGAAAAAAATCCTAATTTTACATGCATCCACCCCATTGACTTGATAGGCACGCCCCGATAAGCCCGGGGACCGATATTAGCCCTTTTGGCTAGGGTTGATAGGGGTAAAATCCGTGTTCCGCTTTTTATAGTTTGGGTAAAAAATCCGAATTTTACATGCACCCACCCCATTGACTTGATAGGCAGGTCCCAATAAGTCCGGGGACCGATATTAGCCCTTTTGGCTAGGGTTGATAGGTGTTTTCTCCTATTTTAGGGGTAAAATCCGTGTTCCCCTTTTTATAGTTTCGGGAAAAAAATCCTAATTTTACATACACCCTCCCATGACTGGATGCCCCTTCACGAATGCTTCACTTTGGTACATCACTCGACCCAATCGGACCATGCAGCGTATTTGAAGTCTGGGGACTACTTTTCCTCCGCGGAAGCTTTTTCCCGCGACCGCATCACCACGAGACCGCATCACCGCGGATGAATACATTCCCTACAACAATTGGAACTCTCCTGTGTTGGAGGTAGCTTTTTGGTCATTCTGCCGGAACTATAGTGGCCTTGACCTCTGTGACCTCCCCGTGACCTCCCCAATATGCAATTTTTTGAGGTCAACCTGAGGGCTTTTGCGGGTTATATACTACTGTGGTAGTTCTATCGATAAGTTTCGGTAGCGAGTCTTCGTTAGAAAATGGAAGGAAAGATAAGAGATTTGGGAATGGAACAGCTTCAGGATCAATGTTATCCATTCTTTCTATTAAATGCGAGTGCAGTATAACCCATTTTCACAAGCAATCTTTGATCTAAAACGGCTATATATATAGATCTGGATTGACAAAAAGTATAACAAAAAAAGTACAAAACAAATATACATAGGGAAAGAATAACACGAAACCTATATAAAATATAAAAAATAAAATGACCATTGTCCGTATTATCTATTTTTTTTTTTTTTATCGGTTAGCCCTGGACGAAACCATTGGGCGTTTATTGTAAATAATAATACCACGCTTTTACGAAGCCCTACAATACCCACATGGTCAAGGGTTACTGGGCATTCTAATTCGACATCTCATGTCGTAAATCTAAATTAAATTTTACCAAAGAGAATATATACATAATATAACCACAGAAAACAAACTTTGTAATAATAATTTGTACAGATTAGTAAATCAATATAAAAAATTAGCTAATAGAAAAAATACATTATTATTATTGTATTATCTATATATTTTCCTTCAAGACAACTTATTACTGGGAGGTTATATCAGGAAACAGTGTAGTTTAAATATACGCATTTGCGTATGTAATCGATCTCAGCATAGAATGTCCGCTAGGGATAATTAAAGTAACCTTTTTGAATATGTATGAAAACTTAGAAGTGAGAAGACTAATATAACCAATATCTTTCAGAATTCATCATGCATTCCGCTGATCAGATCCTTGACTAAATGGTTTTCTAATGTTTTATAATAGAAAGGGGCAAAACTAAAAAAGTTAACCACCAGCGGACATCCTTAACGTATAGACCAATCAGATAATTTGACCTAGTATAGCAACAGCATACTGACATATTAAGCGACTGTTAAATATACCCTTAGCCGAGCAACATATATACATGTAGCCAGTGGATTTACAATAAGCAAATACTCGAGACTAGAATAGAGTAGCTCTGCGTACATAGCAAATCTAATATGAAATAATTTGGAACGGTTCCAATATCGAAGTATTAGTATTCTATAGTAGTTCATATGATTAGATTCGACATATATAGCGATAAATAATCATACTTAGAGGCACCGTTATATATAATTACATTTGACAGTCTACTTTGTACAGACAATATTGTTGAAGTAATCTAATTATTGTTTTGATTAAATATTATTTAATCACGTGGAAATTCTCGGTAATGAATTGCTCTGCTATCATGTAGGTTTCCAATACGTTTGGAGATTGGAAGAGAAAATATCTGGACAATACCCATAAAAGCTAGTTGTTATTTAGTTTGGAGCTCCACGGGAGACAACTCCAGCGAAATCTATAGAAATTCAAATATTGAGTTTCTGCATGTATAGTGGTGGGGTTAGTTGTACTCCAAAGCATCATTAACAAATCAGCATATATACGTATCCTCAGCAAATTAATGTATAACACATAGAGTGCAATACTGTAGAGATTTAGTCACTCACTCTACATGCAATATTAGTAGCAGTGACTTTTGAAATAATATTTATACAACACATGGTCGGTAGTAAATTGGTTTTATGAGACTTTTGTATGATAGTCGTTCGATAATAATTTGCTCTGCCATCATATAGGTTTTCAATATGTTTGCAGTTCTAGAGAGAAAATATCATTTGAACATCATCAACATTTGCACATTGTCCATAAAAGCTAATAATTGTATAGTATGGAACTTTACTGGCGACAACACCAACAAAATCTAAGGTTAAAGATGTTGAGCTTCTACACGTGTAGTAGTGGAGTTAGTTATACTCAGCATATAAAAAGCACAAGTGAGAAAATATTATTTGGACAATGTCCACACAGGATACTTATAATACAATATAGAAGCACCTGAGAAACAGCAAAATCGATAGAAATTCACACATTGTACATGCATGTTATAGTAGCGGGGACTTTGAAACATTTATACAATATACGATCGGTATAAATTAGCCTTCCTACACATATCATAGTCTTAATGGTTTTCTGAGACATGTGTACAAAAACTGCTTATTAATAATTTGCTCAACCATCATGTAGGTTTTCAATATGTATACAAATCCGTTTATGTGCAGGTGAATTATGAATATGCTCGAGCATTTGTAATGAATTCCAATTAATTAATAGCGGTGTCCACCAAAGACAACTACATTTCAGATGTTGAGCTTCAAGATATACAGTGGCGCATTCAGACATATTCAAGAGCGCTATTAACATGTATATTATTTCCTTTCAGAGATTTTCGCTGTGCATCTATTGCATTCAGAATTAAAGTACTCATTCACATGTATGCAGATTTGTTTACTAAAATAAAATAGATTAATTAAGGAATAAAATTGATTTAGTTTAAATTATTTTACCTTGAATTCATGTACCAGTCCGATGGGCATTGGACAGAATACTGGGCATTGGACAGGATACGTATCAATGGCTAAAGCGGTAACCTTACAAATAGACCATTCAACTGACAATGCTATCAATGTTGCCACTGTGTTGGAAAATTAACAGTAGTAAACAGAGACGACACTCAGGCGGTACAGTAAAGTTCGGTCTAGCTCAGCTGGATATATTAAGATCTAGAAAGATAGTGCCACGGCACTGTAGCGCTCATCTGGCTATAACTGGAGAAAGTGGCTGCGAGAAATTTTTACTGAAGAACTGCAATAGATGAGTTTCTAACTTGCGTTGTCTCCCCTGAACAAATTGGCAACATAGTCGATTTCACAGGAGGTCAAGCTGCAAATTCATGATTGTAAGTGGAGGTTATGGAATAAAGGCAATTATACCAAAATATAATGTGTGATTGTCAGTAAAGCTGTATAAGCAATAACCAGAACCAATTTTTATTATGTGATTGCAGTCGTACGTCCGTCTGTCCACTTCGTGTCCGGACAGTACATTGGACAGTTTTTAACCTACGATTCCAATATTTTGTGGGTATATGCACCAGGGGGAGACATGTCGAGTACGAAATATGTGCGACTGGGTTGTTACGATGGCAATGAGATGTAACAGGACATTTTTCCAATGAAAGTAATCTCTGGTGAGGTATGGCCTAACCAAGACATACCCCCATCTGTCTGCGAAGATGTAAAAGATAGTGCCACGGCACTGTAGGTCATCTGTCTGTAACTGGAGAAAGTAGCTGCGAGAAATTTTTACTAAAGAACTGCAATAGATGAGTTTCTAACTTGTGTTGTCCCCCCTGAACACTATAAAATGATCCATGCAGTTATTTCCTGAGATTTTATGATAAAGTTTCATGGGAAATTCAAGATGCGGCAATATTGGATTTTCGAAATGAACCAAAAAAAGGTACTTCTTGCACAACTGGACCACAAGGGGAACCTGTGTATCAACATCCATGCAGTAATATCCTAAGAATTTACGATAACAAAATTTCATAGGGAAATCCAAGATGGCCACCTGGTGGCCATATTGAATTTTTCAATCAGACCATATATGGTATCCTGCACAGCTAGACCCCAAGGGCAACCTCTGTACCAAATTTGAGAAAGATCCATGCAGTAGTTCCTGAGAAATCACGATAACAATGTTTCATCTGGAAATCCAAGATGGCCACCTGGTGGCCATATTGGATTTTTCAATCAGACTACAAATGTATCTTGCGCAACTAGACCCCAAGGGGAACCTCTGTACCAAATTTGAGAACGATCCATGCAGTAGTTCCTGAGAAATCGCGATAATGTTTCATCTGGAAATCCAAGATGGCCGCCTGGTGGTCATATTGGATTTTTCAATCAGACCACAAATTGTATCTTGCGCAACTAGACCCCAAGGGGAACCTGTGTATCAAATTTGAGAAAGATCCATGCGGTTCTTCCTGATTACAACACATATAAGGGTAGTGGGAAGAGGTGCCGACATACTGACTGCGTCACATGACTTCACAGAATAGTCTTCTGGTTAACCTATTCTAAAGCACATACCAAGAATCTAACGATTCGTGATATGTGTTGTATCTCAGGTACGCTTTTATTGTACCTGTTCATGTGGCAACTTGGATGATATGACCACACGGCCCCCAGCACCGGCATAAGCGGTATTAGATACAAATCTAGAGAGCTATGATGGAAATGCTCTGACAACTCGTATACTGGTAAATTGGTGAGCTGTTTCGCTGTGACAACTCGTACATTGGAGATTGGTGAGCTGTATCGTCGTCAGATGTAAATGACGGCATTTAACACAAAAGACTAGTCTCTAAGGCCCGTTGTCGACCAAGCATCAACTTCCCACAAATGCCAACATATATCAAAGACCAAAAGGTCTGTACAGGGGGCGGGCCTCGGGGACGAAACGTCCAACAGCAGAATCTCGCCATATACAGGTAAAAATTACAACACATATAAGGGAAGTGGGAAGAGGTGCCGACATACTGACTGCGTCACATGACTTCACAGAATAGCCTTCTGGTTAACCTATTCTAAAGCATATACCAAGAATCTAACGATTCGAGATATGTGCTGTATCTCAGGTACGCTTTTAGTGTACCTGTTCATGTGGCAACTTGGATGATATGACCACACGGCCCCTAGCACCGGCATAAGCGGTATTAGATACAAATCTAGAGAGCTATGATGGAAATGCTCTGACAACTCGTATACTGGCAATTGGTGAGCTGTTTCGCTGTGACAACTCGTACATTGGAGATTGGTGAGCTGTATCGTCGTCAGATGTAAATGACGGCATTTAACACAAAAGACTAGACTAGACTAGATAAATCATGATAACGAAGTTTCATAGGGAAATCCAAGATGGCCGCCTGGTGGCCATATTGGATGTTCGAATCAGAGCAGAAAAGGTATCTTGCACAACTAGACCCCCAAGAGGAACCTGTGTACCAAACTTGAGAAAGATCCATGCAGTAGTTAACGAAAAATAATGATGACAAGATTTCACTGGCAAATTCAAGATGGCTGCCTTGTGGCCATATTGGATTTTTCAATCAGACCACAAATTGTATCTTGCACAACTAGACCCCAAGGGGAACCTCAGTACCAAATTTGAGAAAGATCCATGCAGTACTTCCTGAGAAATCGAGATAACAATGTTTCATCTCGAAATCCAAGATGGCCGCCTGGTGGCCATATTGGATGTTCGAATCAGAGCAGAAAAGGTATCTTGCACAACTAGACCCCAAGGGGAACCTGTGTACCAAATCTGAGGAAGATCCACAAAGTAGTTCCTGAGAAATTGCAATAACAATGTTTCATGGGGAAATCCAAGATGGCCGCCTGGTGGCCATATTGGATTTGTGAATCAGACCACAACAGGTATCTTGCACAACTAGACCCCAAGGGGAACCTGTGTACCAAATTTGAGAAATATCTATGCAGTAGTTCCTGAGAAATTGCGATAACAATGTTTTAATGGCAAATTCAAGATGGCCGCCATGGCGGCCATATTTAAAATCGTATCGACACGGCATGAACAAATTCTGGTGTACTCATTGGGGGGAACATGCATGCCAAGTTTCAGCTTAATCGGCCAAGCGGTTTCAGAAAAGAAGATGTTTACGCACGACGCATGACGCACGACGGACGACGGACAATCAGGCCATGACATAAGCCCATCGGGCCTTCGGCCAAGATGAGCTAAAAAAGGCTGGTGTATTTGTGAGTCTTATGTAATAATTTTGATCACATAATCTGGACGGATCATGAGGGTTAATAAAGTCCACTGGAGACAACTCAAACAAAATCTATAGAAATTCAGATGTTGAGATTCTACATGTATAGAGGTGAAGTTAGTTATACTCAGCATATAAAATGCGTGTTTGTTGTGGTGTGTAGTTGTGGTGTGTAGTAGTGGTGGTGAGTTTGTGTGTGTGTGTTTGCGTGTGTGTGTGTGGCTGTGGTACGTTAACCGGAAGACTATACTGTGAAGTCATGTGGCTCTGCCAGTATATCGGCACCTCTTCCCACTTCCCTTATATGTGTTGTAATTTTTACCTGTATATGGCGAGATTCTGCTGGTGGACGTTTCGTCCCCGAGGCCCACCCCCTGTACAGATCTTTTGGTCTTTGATATATGTTGGCATTTGTGGGAAGTTGATGCTGGGTCAACATCGGGCCTTACAGACTAGTCTTTTGTGTTAAATGCCGTCATTTTCATCTGACGACGAAGCAGCTCACCAATCCCCAGTGTACGAGTTGTCACAGCGAAACAGCTCACCAATTACCAATGAAGGAGTTGTCAGAGCATTTCCATCATAGCTCTCTATATTTGTATCTAATACCGCTTATGCCGGTGCTAGGGGTCATGTGGTCATATCATCCAAGTTGCCACATGAACAGGTACAATAAAAGCGTACCTGGGATACAACACATATCACGAATCGTTAAATTCTTGGTATGTGCTTTAGAATACGTTAACCGGAAGACTATACTGTGAAGTCATGTGGCTCTGCCAGTATATCGGCACCTCTTCCCACTTCCCTTATATGTGGTGTAATTGGTTATGTGTGGTGGGTGGTGTGTGTCGTGTGTGTGTGTGATGTGTGAGTGGTGGTATGTAGTGTTGGCATGTAGTGGTGATGGTGTGTGTTCGTGTGCGTGTGTGTGTGTGAGTGTGATGTGTGGCGGTGGTGGTGGTTGTGGTGGATGTTTGTGATTGTAGCGGTGGGGGTGATGCTGAGGGCCTAGTCTTACCAGCCTTGCGCGCTCGCTCGCTCGCTCACTCACTCACTAACTCACTCACGCGTTAGGGCGTCACTGCGTTAAGACGGGAGTTGGGCACGCCTCATTCTCGGAGCTCAGAGCTCTTTGAGCTCGGAGCTTTCGGAGCTCTTGGAGATGACATCAAGTGACATTACCGGAAGTGACGTGACCGCATGCACGTTCGCTCTCAGCAAGTGACGTCATCGTACACAGGCGCACGTGCTTGGTTATGCACCCTGTACCCTATAACCCGTAGGGCAAAGGGTACACCAGGGCCTGGGTGCACCTCCAGGCTCGAGCGCTTGCGTGCGATGACGCCAATTACTGAGATCGCACATGCATGGGGTGACGTCACTTTCGGTGATGACTTCATCACCAAGAGCTCCGAGAGTGAGGCGTTCCCAACGCCCGTCTTAACGCAGTAACGTGCTAACGCTGGTGAGGCTAGTATTTCAATGCTGAGTAGGGAAAACCCTCCTTAAAATTTTCAGCGATTAATATTATCCTGAGGCTAAATATTTCAAGAGTGAACCATGCAGCCAAACCGGGGACGTCATGTGACTTGGCATCTGAAAACGCGGACCTGCGTGTGTCGACAGGGAGTTGTTCGCACACAAACGAGTGTTTCGCTGAGTAAACATAATAACGTTGAAACGGGAACACCCGTGATTTGCATAGAAAATCGGCCGGGAATAACATATTCAACATAAAAACCGGGGACGTCTCTGGTTGGAGGTGTGTCCTCGGTTGAAAAGTGTGTATTCATACAAATGTCCCCGCTCGACACCTTTCGCATACGCACACACCCACCCACACACACATACCCACGCACACACAAGTAGCAAAGCAATGGTCAAAGCATGTGTGTGTGATTGGATGGTTGACAAGGCGTTACGATAGGGCGTTAAGGCGTTAAGATAGAGCGTTAATGCATTGAGATAGGGCGTTAGGGAGTTAAGATAAGGCGTTAAGCGTTGAGACGGGTGTAGATGGGCGTCACTGCATTTCGAGGAATTAGTGTCAATTCGATGGGATATCTAGCTCCATCAGAGCTTCCGGGCTAATTCATCAGCGCGTTGAAACGTTAAGCTAGTCGTTTGCGGACGTTACTGTGTTACGTTCATGAAAGCAAGCGTATTCCAAAGACGTGTACATCTGACGTTTAGATGGTTAGGGATACTTCCAAAGGACAATAGTGAACATGGCCAAATGGCGGCTTCTGATTGGACAAGAACAGCCGAGAATTCAAATAACAGACAAGAACGAATAAGACAGATACAACATGAAATGGTGGTTCCTGATTGGACAAGAGCCTACGAGAATTGTAAACATACCCATCGCGGATCACCCAGCTTGTGTATGATGTGATGGAGGGGAGAATGAAAACTTGAGAACGTGTTGATCTTTCATGACGATAAGATATTATAGGACTAGTTATAGAAGACGTTAGGACGTCACTGCCACAACCACAACCACCACTCACTCTCTCTCAAGCGTTAGGGCGTCACCGCGTTAAGATGGTCGTTGGGCACGCCTCACTCAGTCACTTATTCACTCACTCACCCACAGACTCACCCACTAAACCCCATTCCTCATCATTCTCCTCCTCCATCACACATGCACACAACTCTACCAGTTTGCCGGATGGAACAAGACACTCATCTCCCCCAAACGCACTCCATTGCACCTCAGAAGCTCTCAGTTCTCTACTACTCCCGAGTGATCTATAAATAGAACAGGGAAAATTTACCTTGACAAATAAAGCTATGGCCTGCAAAACAGATGTTTTTCCAGGAAAACCGCCTTACAATATATGGCATCGGGGGCCACCAAGTCTCAACTTCTTATATTCAGTGGTGTCAATGGAATGATACATACACCTGGTCGACGCGTTAGTATAATAGCACGGTACAATCTCGCGCAAAAGGTAAAGAACTGTTATGCTAGGGCGTTAAGGCGTTAGGATAAGGCGTTAAGATAGAGCGTTGAGGTATTACGACAAGGCGATCAGACAGGGCGTTAGGGCGTTCAGATAAGGCGTTCTTCAAATAGGGCGTTACTCTAAAACACTCCACAAAGGCCATGGAGAAAATATATACTGGGTTTCTGCTTTTTATACTACGAAGAGGCAACTGGATTACTTCCTTTGATTTTTACTTCTCCGAAATCGAAAGACTACACTATCTCAACAACATTCCCATTTCTACGACTCACCAGATGTTCTGTGTTCCGCTTTTTTCTGTAAAAACATATCTCTCATCTCCCGGCAGGTCAAGATCCGCTGGGGATCGATATATTAGCCTCCCTAGACCCGGTTCATAGCGGTTTTCCATCTTTTAGGGATAAAGACCATGATTCCGGATCTTTTCCGAGGAAAGTTTTTCATGTGCCCACCCATGACTTGATCGGCCTCGAGGAGCGCTTCACATGGATATCCCACACGACTCATTCGGACCACTATTGGCCCATCTTGACCCTCAAAACGTCCATTCCAATGCCCCTTTCCCAAAATTCCCTCCCTGCACATGCGCACAATAGCCTAACTTCCACTCCGTACCCTACCACTCTGACGCTCCCGCACGAGTGCTTCCCTTTGATACCTCACACGACCCAATCGGACCAATATTGACCCACCTCAACCCCAAAACGTCTACCCCAGATCTGACTATCCACTACGCATGCGCACGAAATTCACATGGCCTCGAGACCCCTACCCTGTTCTGCATCGCGAGACAGAGAAAGCAAATGTGCATGAGTGGGTTGCCCATGGTACCAGTTCATTGTTCAATGCGCCTGTCGGTGTAGAGCGATGACGGCATGGCTTTGGCACGGTGCCAGGTCATTGACACGGTGCCAGTTCATTGTCCACTGCGCAGGAATGGGCGTAATATGTCCAACCCAGATCTGCCTTAACATTTTAGCAAAAGTCATCCCATCTCCTCGAGACCACTCTTTTACAGCGCGAGACAGAAAAAAACAGGATATCTCAACCCATGCCACACATGTCTGTGATTGGGTTGCCCAAGGTGCCACTGCTCCGGGTTATTTTCCATGACATCGTTGGCACGGTGCCATGTCATTGGCACGGTACCAGGTCATTGTCTACTGCGCCGGGTAGAACACTCAACTGTACATGTGGGTGGCGTCATTCGTGACGTCATCGAAATCAGAAGTAACCTTTGATCCGGAAGTGACGTCAGTCATGATGTCATCATTCATGATGTCATAGTGACGTCATAAGCCTCAGCCTCAATTTACGACAGAAATTGTTCTCTGTATGCTAATAGCGACAAAAACAATATCTTTCAGAGCCATCATCATGCACTATTTTCGTCCAGCCTGATACCCGCGGTCAGTTGTCGCCAAAATAACGCCATGCCGTCTGGATCGTCTGTCTTGGTGATGTAGGATTTAGTGTGGAGAATTTCAAGAACTTCCACTGGAAGATGATTGGCTGGAATTGTCTCCATCAGCACAACCAGCAAAGAATGTCTATCGCTGTATATACTCTCCATTCTGGCCATGTTAAATTCATACATGCACCATTTACTTTCTAAGAACCTTTTGGACAAAAGCACGACTGTTTTTCTGCTGTTCTGAATCGCGTTCATGATGTTATCGGCAATGTAGAATCCGGGTATGAAATCTCTCTTGTCGATACAGAGTTTCAGATCCGCCTCTCTCTCTAGCTTAGGTAACATCTCCAGGCGTACAAAATCGCGATGCGAGTCTTCGTATGATATAAACGAATTGAAAGTGAATGGCGGTTGGTCATTTCTGTCCAGGCGTTCATATTCCGTCCTCTCCCGTAAATGCACTGCCATGTAATACAAATATCGTAGTTTCCAGCGATATCTGTGAAGGATCTTACCTGTTACGATAAATATCGCAATGATGATAATGCACGAGAAAACAGCCATCAATTCAAGATAAGTGCGACATTGTAACTCTAAGATATTATAGGTAGACATTAGATGCGGTTCGACCAAGCTAGTCCGATTTCCATTTTCCACGGTACAAAAAGTCGAATGGGCATGGAGAATCCGAACCTTTGTATGAATAAGCCAGTGGACGAAATATTTCGTGTCACAATTACACAACAAAGGGTTACCTTTCAATGAGATATTCACGTTATTGTGTTTCGAAATTTCGTCAAGATCCTCCAAGAGTTCCATAGGCAGGGAAGACAACCTATTCGATGTCAGATCCAACCGTGCCAGATTGATGAAATGGAAAGCTCCTCTGTTCCATGAAGTGATCAAATTTTCAGATAAGTCAAGAACTCTCAGGTCACGCAAATCGGAGAACAACCCCGGTGTAATTTCTTCCATACGATTTTTATGCATATCGAGGAAGCGGAGACGATCTAGTCCACCGAAGACGCCATTGTCTAGTTTCGGGCCTAGCAAATTATCACCAATCTTTAAAATTTTCAGACCTTTGAAAGACGAAAAGAATCCCGGTGACAGATCGTAGCATATATTACCAGAGAGATCAAGTTCTTCCATTGTTTCAAGTCCTGTTACAGGACCATTCCAACCATGAAGAAGATTATAGGACAAGTCAATAATCTTAATCTTTGGTGCGTATAGATGTAGTTTTGGAATGGCAAACCGAAATTTGTAGGTATGGCTCAAGTATACCTCGGTTAAATTACGCGACAAGTTAAATTTTAAAACACCGAGCGCTGAAACTTCGCCAAACCCCGGGAAATGTTTCAGCAATGCCTGAATGCTTGAATAGTTGAACCCCATTTGCTGGTACGTTATGCTACGTTTCCTACGCGATATCTGATCTTGGTGACTAGCGTATAAATATTCAAGATTCTCCATGTAAAATATTGCGAATATTTGAACCATGTGAATTTGTATGTCGTTCCATGAAATCGAGAAAACTCGCAACGATCTTGGAACGTCTTGCAAACCACCGTCAATACGAGATATCGTGTTGTCGTCTAAATAAAGTTCTTCAAGTTGGGTGTATTTGAGATACTTGAGGTCGTCTGTACGCATAGTGACTAAGACCTGCTCTTGGTGAACCTGTCGTGCAAAAATTTTCCGTATTGGAGAGTTTACAAGACCAACAAAGCTCAATCCTGTATTGTTTAGCTCAAGCTGTTGGTTGTAGCTCAAATCCAGGGTATCTATTCTGATGAGAGGTTTGAAAGTATGAGGGTGAATCTTTTTCAGGTTACAATGGGAAATATTGAGACTGTTCACTGGGGCATGCTTCAAGCTTGAGAACATATGTGGTCCGAGGTATTCCAGAGATTTTGAGCCGGACAAATCGATCAGGTCTAGTCTCATTAGTTTGCCGTAAGCAGAACCAAAGTTGGCGTAAGACACGCCGTCCATGTACAGTTCTTCCAAAGAAGGAAGCTCACCGATTTCAGAAGCAAAATACTCAAAACTTGGTTCTCTGTTTATCCGATTCAACTTTAAATTCAACACAGCTAAGTTTTGAAGCGGTTGAAAAATACCCGGATGAAACGAAGCATTAGAAAGGATCAGGCGGTTTTTGTCCAAGAACAGGCTCTTGAGGTTCCCAAGGTCCACAAATGACTCCTTTTGCAACAGTGCGAGATTGTTATCGGATATATCAAGAACTTTAAGTCGTCTAAGACGTGCAAAGGACAATGACAGAACTTGTGATATGTGGTTTTTGTTACGTTATGCTACGTTTCCTACGCGATATCTGATCTTGGTGACTAGCGTATAAATATTCAAGATTCTCCATGTAAAATATTGCGAATATTTGAACCATGTGAATTTGTATGTCGTTCCATGAAATCGAGAAAACTCGCAACGATCTTGGAACGTCTTGCAAACCACCGTCAATACGAGATATCGTGTTGTCGTCTAAATAAAGTTCTTCAAGTTGGGTGTATTTGAGATACTTGAGGTCGTCTGTACGCATAGTGACTAAGACCTGCTCTTGGTGAACCTGTCGTGCAAAAATTTTCCGTATTGGAGAGTTTACAAGACCAACAAAGCTCAATCCTGTATTGTTTAGCTCAAGCTGTTGGTTGTAGCTCAAATCCAGGGTATCTATTCTGATGAGAGGTTTGAAAGTATGAGGGTGAATCTTTTTCAGGTTACAATGGGAAATATTGAGACTGTTCACTGGGGCATGCTTCAAGCTTGAGAACATATGTGGTCCGAGGTATTCCAGAGATTTTGAGCCGGACAAATCGATCAGGTCTAGTCTCATTAGTTTGCCGTAAGCAGAACCAAAGTTGGCGTAAGACACGCCGTCCATGTACAGTTCTTCCAAAGAAGGAAGCTCACCGATTTCAGAAGCAAAATACTCAAAACTTGGTTCTCTGTTTATCCGATTCAACTTTAAATTCAACACAGCTAAGTTTTGAAGCGGTTGAAAAATACCCGGATGAAACGAAGCATTAGAAAGGATCAGGCGGTTTTTGTCCAAGAACAGGCTCTTGAGGTTCCCAAGGTCCACAAATGACTCCTTTTGCAACAGTGCGAGATTGTTATCGGATATATCAAGAACTTTAAGTCGTCTAAGACGTGCAAAGGACAATGACAGAACTTGTGATATGTGGTTTTTGTTGAGAATCAGATGGGTCACATTACTTGGAATTCCTGTAGGGATCATAGACAGGGATTTTCCGGAACAATTGACAATAAACTCCTGAGTATCTGGACACTCGGAGCAAACGCAGGCCTTCACACATGGATGCAATCTTGCATAGCAGTCTGGTTGGAAAACGAGGTTGTGCTCTGGGTCGTCCTCGGTCAAGTATTCTGGAAGGATATCACCGGAACGGATAGCTCTCTCTCGTGTGCCATATACACGTACGCCTAGTTTTACCCTGCCTATGTTGAGAAACCGCGAAAATACTTTCGGTTCGACGTCCTTCTCTGAGGTTTTGATCAGGCGCCTCTCTGTCGTGTCATTATTGGCTTGGTTTCGTGACGTTGTTTGCAGAGTCCAAACGTGGTTTATGCTGATCACACTGATGACTAGTATTCCCAAATAAGTCATCTTACCCATATTCGCAAGTTCTACAATTCAGAAAAATATGAATTTATTACTCACTGTCTAACGCTACGTCAATTAAATGACACAGTTAGCATCCAATGAAATGGGCAATTTACAAGACACTCGCTAGGGATATTCTTAAACGCGGTCATTTGGTTTTCAATTATTGCAAGCCAGGCAACGCAATGTTTAGACGTGGAAAATATTCTTGGCTGTGATCTCATGAAAAAATGGACGTTGTTGGTGCCAAGAACTAAACTATGTCTGTACATAGTACTATAGTCTGTCTATTTTAATTAGTCGTCTACTTTGGAGCTTGCCAAAAATCAGTAGTTAACCCTGCAACAATTTTCTTTTTTGCAGCGTGTTCAACAAACTGAACTCTACAAAATGACTACCATTTCTCCGTGATATCGATAATATATCACGCTTGAAATAACTTTATCATTCACTCCATATAAAACTCCAGTACAGTTGTTTATGCACCGGGCCTCAATTACATAGGGAGACGTCATAATGTATTCATTCTCATTGGCACAAAGGTCATTAATGCCGAATATAGTAAAAACAGGCGGTCCGTGAGAGTGTCGCACATATTCCATGCCCAGTGAAATTGCCGAATGATAAACCGCATACACCTCTATGACCATACAAGGCATTGTTGACCTTTGTGCTAGACAGCACGAATACATTATGACGTCTCCCTATGTAATTGAGTCCCGGTACATGAAACAACTGTACTGGAGTTTTATATGGAGAGAATTAAAAAGTTATTTCAAACGCGATATATTATCGATATCACGGGGAAATGGCAGTTGTTTTGTAGATTTCTGTTTGTTCTACACAATGCAAAAAAGAAAATTTATGCAGAGTTAACTGCTGATTATTGACAAGCTCCAAAGTAGACGACTAATTAAAATAGACAGACTATAGTATGGACGACGGTTAGTTATTGAATGTCGCTTGCATGTTAGACTTTTGTGGTTTGTGTATCGTTTTGAAGAACACCAGTGTTGGGCTAATCGGAATTGTCTAATCATGCTACAGAGCAGAGCGTACACTACAGTCAAGGCAAATACGGTCAGCATTTTAGGGTAGGACCGTACGGACCGGGCAAACAAACAGTGACAGTTACCGAATTAAAAGTAAGGTACTACTCACCTCGAAACTTTAACAACTGATTCGCTGTGAACATAAGCTTCTCACCAAGACGTGCTCAGAATTCGACGGTATTCCTCATTTCAGTAGTTTTTTTCAATTCATGTATTGTGAGGCCCCTAAATTAAAGATGTTTTCGTTAAAACAGAGGAGCAGATACATATCTGGACATTACATACTCACTAAAAATGATACTCACTAAAAATGAGTATACGCATAAAGAAATTATAATTATACGGTGTATTTCAAAGAATAATGCAATCTAAACTGGATCACTTTCTACACCAGATAACCGATTTTGCACGAGAAGGCTTTATGGATGATGGCTTCCTGTTGAATGTTGGATCGGATCCTAGTATTCAGCTGTCATGTTTATACAACCTATAGCCTCATGTACATAGATAATATAGATAGTGTATGTACATGTACACAGGACATAGAAAAACGAACGACCGCTAGCTACCGAATGTCGGATCTGAGTGTACTGTATAGCCATCGGGAGCATTTCTACATACAGCCTTAGCAAGTATGTACATTCTGGTAACGTCGTATGCTCTATCATTTTTTTATTCCTAGATTAGACTACACAATTTGGACAATGGCCATATACTGAATGTGTGAACTGATGGTTATCCTTGGTTATCCTGGGCATTCTACATACAGTCCAGGCGTAATGTCAACTCCATCCTGTTATCTGCTGACTTACATACGGAGCCGTAAAAGGGACATGGGAAATTATTCTTTGCCCCTATTAAGTCGTTAAAACGAATTATGTCGTTAGAACGACTTATTAAGTCGTTATAACGACTTAATAACTCGTTTTAACGGCCTAATCCACCAACGAAATTCCGTCATTTATCTGCCGTGTTTATTTTGTTAGCTGACAACAGCTGCCCAGCAAAAACAGCGTTTAGATATGCAGTATCAAGGGCGGATCTACGGCCGTGTCAGGGGGGTCCGGACCCCTCCCCCCCCCCGCCCATGAAATCTGTAAAAAAATAGAGAGAGATCAGCGAACCACGTAGAAATAATGTCCTATAATGATATGTGACATAAACGAATGTGGCTTATGTAATTAGAGTACATGTATCTATTGAGGTATTAAACAAACAGCATCATGGGGTTGTGAGCGAACTATATTTTGTGTTTCAATATATATCTAAAATCAGACATTATGACCGCGAGCGCATCGCGTGTGGTGGTGTGTTATAGTCCTGTTTTGTATGTGTTATACCAGAAAGTCAAATGGAGTCAGGCATAAGATGTCAAATTTTTCAATATCGATGCGTGCTTATGCGTAAACAAAAGTGAAAATAGAACCATTTATCTCATAAATTATGTTCGATTTTTTCCGGGGAAACGCGTAGAACGCATCTCCGGCGATCTAGCACCCCAGAGCTTCCGGAACAGTAGTATAGAAAGCGTAAATTAACACCCATTGACTTAAAAAATTTGAATATGACATCTGTGATGTCACTTCCGGTTCTGGTCACGTGACTCATTCATCGTTCGGTTTGGTGAAACATGCGACCAGTTCTACGTGTCAAAGGTCACTTCCCGGAACCGGAAGTGACGTCACAAAGTGCCCTCACAGGTCAAAGTTCAAATAGCCTCAATTTGCTCTTTCAAGAGGCGTTTACACACATCACGAAAACTGGCTATTGATACGGTCAACGAGCGTGTGCTATATTTATCGCACGTCATTCGTGCTGCTTGTGTGACGTCACAAGGGTCACATGCAAATTTCCAAGGTCAATTCAACCGAATTAGCTCTTTCAAAGGGTCAAGAAGCGTCTACGGGGCTCATTATGTGACGTCACGAATGTCATACGCAAATTGCCAAGGTCAATGCCACCGAATTAGCTCTTTCAAAGGGTCAAGTTGAAACCTGGTCAGAGTCAGTCACAGTGTGCGTCATTCATCTTTCGTCATTTGGTCAACCACGTCAACAGTCCTACGAGCGCTCCTTCCCCTTACATACGAGGTCGGGGTACACGTCTATGAGGATAAAGTCATCATCGTAGAAGACCGGGATGTTTGCTGGTCGGTTCCTGAGTCCATATCAAAAGCTGTTACGCTACGCCGTGACGACTGGAACAAATTTAAACGGGTGTTGAGCGGTGAGCTCGATGGTGACCTCATCCACGTGGAGAATGCCATCTGCGTAAACCATGGCCCATGCTTCGCACGCCTGGGGCGCTACCAGGATCCTATCCGAAGCTTCCCCTTAGACTGATCTATGGACGGCCTTTTAGAAAGTGATGTCTATTGTGGACCAGTTGTTTACACTGGACGAGCGGTCAGCCGTCCAGTGGACCTTGTCTGGTGCTATTCAGGACGCACCGGCCGAGCCCAATGAACAAATTATCAACCGCGCCAAGTAGGAAGACGAGAGGGACTATCCGGTTCTCACCTCAGTGACCTGCAAAGATGTCCTGGATAAACTTCACATCCGTATTCCACCGTCGGAGGACGACGACGCCATAAATTACCCGGACATGCTCAGTCAACCCATTAACAATCGCATCCACACAACGGAGGCCGGTACGGCGTCAGAACCCAAATGACAGCATCCAGAAAGAAACTTTTACCCAAGCGCCAGATATTCTCAGATAATGTGGGATGTACGTTTCATGTTGCTACCCCATGATGCACCATATTGAAGGCTGATCAACAGAGCCCAGTTTTCAGGACTACTCACTTATCTTAAACCATGTGACGTGAAAGGTCCCGCTCAGCGCTCGCCAGGAATCCAGTCCCCACTGAAGAGGAAGACTTCGCCACAGATCCCGAAAAGCCACTCACGAAGGTACTACCGATACCGGAAGCTGTGAGTGCGATCTACCAGCGTCACTGACCTACCATCCGGCAATCTTTTCACCGACATCGCCTAAAATTGGATTTATACAATTTCCGGTTAGATGATGACATCCGCCTACTCAACCACGCATATACGATTTTTGATGACCAAGCCACAGCCTTCAAATTAAATCTCACTTTTGGCTATTTATTACGGCATAAGGAGACGGACTCGCTCTGGTACTTTTACCCCAGCCACAATATCCCCGTGTACGACCAGCCCTTCAACATCACGGATCGTGTGTCTCTGGACACGGCACTGGCCCAACTAGAGACCTTGGATAGCTTGGAATGGGCCCGACAACAAGCTCCCAAAACCAAATGGAAGGTGGAGATGACGACGAATGTTACGTTTTACGTGACTAAAATGATCGACCGCCTGATCCTTTGATCTCATGTACTAGACTTTCCTCTCTATAATTACGAGGGAGCGTCATATCTTGTGTCATTCACGTACTGACCAATACAGAGCATATAATACGGGCGTTTCTCAGCTTGACCCTCGAGGTTTTCCTGTACTCTATGCGGATAAGGTCGACAGCATAGAGGAGGGAGACATCTGTGATGCGGACCCTACACAACCGCGCCCGGCTTACATCCGTCTGTCCCAGAAGGGCTGAATCAAATTCAAACGGGTGTTGTCTGGTGAACTGGACGGCGAACTCATCCACTTGTGTCACGATGTGTTCGGTCCATTGGCTCGGCTAGATGGGGGTACAGTGCATTTTATCCTCCAACCTGTTCTATGGTCAGCGGCGGATGTGGATCAGGTGCTTGCAGAGGAATTTACCATTGACGATGTACTGGCAGAAGCCAAGAAAAAAAATCAGAAAAAAACTCCGAACCCGTTCCAAGATATGCCCGTTATGAATAAACGGTAGAGCTGGGGTCCATCATCATTTGTCACCATGAAGAGCAGGGAGAAGGTGTTGGACACGTTGTATTATAGTCCCGACAGTTCGGCAGCGTATAATGTGTTACCCGCCATCTATCGATTTGCTAAACCCCAGGGGATACAACGAGCCAAAGTTAGAGATTGGTTAAAAGACCAAGACAACTATACCTTACATCGTGCTGCCCGCCCCCATTCTCCACGGAACCGGGTCATCGTTGGTGGTAAAGATGCCCATTGGCAGACTGGTTTGGTCGATATGAGCGCCTTTGCCAAACACAACGATGGGGATCGGTATATCTTGACGTGCATTGATATCTTGATCATACGATAAGTATGCGAGGGTGGTTCCCATACGAACGAAAACCGGGGGAAAGACGGGCCGCAAACCTTTGTATTTGCAAACCGACGAAGGTACGGAATTCCTCAACAGATCTTTCCAACAGTTTCTGAAAGCACAGAAGATCTTCTTCTTTCACACGTACAACCAGACGAAGGTTTCGGTCGTCGAAAGGTTCGACAGGACGGTCGAAGACCGCATGTATGAATATTTCACCTATAAGAATACAAGGCGATACATCGATGTTCTCCCCAAGCTGGAGGAGGGTTACAATCGTGCCTATCACTGGAGTATACAGAGAGCACCCGTTACCGTTACCAAACGCAACGAAGTCCGGCGTGTCTTATACCCCATGCAACCTCAACCACGACCGAAGGAGGTGTTCAAGGTCGGCAATCCTGTACGGATCAGTAAATTTAATGGCAAGTTCGAAAAGAGTCACCTCCCCAACTGGAGCGATGAGGCCAACAGGCCAAGACTACTACACCGTGGAACGCATCCTGAAAACCGAGCGACGCCGAGGTAAGGCGGTGCATCTCGTGAAATGGCAAGACTGGCCCAGTTCGGTCAATTCCTGGGTCCCGGACAACCACATGAAACGGCTATAAAGCCACCAACCACAGCCGGTAGCGTTCTTTCTACGCTCGACCATGAACACGGTGCAATGAACATACAGCAGATGCCTCCGAAGCCAGCGTATCCAAAAACGCGCAAAGCAGAAGTGGGATTGTGTTGCCCGCTTCTCTCTTGCGGGAAACCAGCCTATGTTTATGTATAATGATGATTGTCTTTTTGAATTTGGTGCTAATACTGTTATATGGAATATGGAATAGGTCTTTGGATTATGGACGCGGATATTCCTTAAAGGACGACGGCTGAATTATGGATGACGAACCACACGCTTGTAATTGTGGTGATGCTGCTAACCCGGCTGGGCATTTTATATGGGGGCGTGTTTTACGATGTGGCGTACCTCAACACTCTTCTCATCCCACCAAACGACACAGCGAGTGCAGGTCAAACGAATGTACAGATCCCTACCCCGTTAGCACCCATCAAACCCGTGATCGAAAACAGCCCAGCCATGCCCACCACCACACCAAGTATATAGTCCAGGTCAACATCGAACCTCACATCAAGTATTGCAGAGGCCACTACGCCTGAACACCCATCGGATTTCATCACCAACAGTGAACGCCGTAACGTACCGGCAAGAGCGGGTTACCTCGCCAGCGGATACACCTCCAACCATGGAGCCCCGGTGGCAACACCCCTTTACCTACCTCATTGCGGGGCCGACGGGCTCAGGCAGGAAGCACTTTGTCCAGAAACTCGTTTCACACGCCGACAACATGATTACCGCACCTATCGCCCAGGTCGTGTGGTTTTAATGCCTAATGCAGCAAATGCCTAACATCACGTTCGTGGAAGACCTACCTAACCTGAACGATTTGGAACCGGACACCTTGGTGGTCATAGATGATCTCATGGCGGAGACGGATGATCGGGTTACCCAGCTCTTTACCAAAGGCAGTCATCATCGGCGGCTCATCATCGTCTACATTGTGCATAATCCGTTCAGTAAAAACAAAGAACATCGGAACATCAATTTAAATGCCCAATACATGGTGGTGTTTAAAAACCCGAGAGATAGCACTCAACTGCCGCCCCTGGCGAGACAGATGTACCCCGGATGCACCCGGTTCGCGTTGGAAGCCTTTGAAGATGCGACACCCCTCAACACGGGTATATGCTCTTCGACCTGAGGCAAGCCTCTCCCGACCAACTTTCGATTACAGACCGGTATTTTCCCTGGGGAGACCCAACACGTGTACATGCTAATATAATGTAAACACAGCCACACCGGCTCACTCAGCTGGGGTGTGTGTGTTGGATGATGGGGATAATAAAAGAATTAATACAACATCATGGTTGACTTTGTCTCTGAAGTGATAGAATGTTCAGGAAGTATTCCGTAAAGAATAAATGGGAAGGGTTGTGGGTTCCAGCGTTAGTTGTACAGGTCATCCGCTCGTGTACGGAAGCACGCTCCGACGCACCGTGTATTGAAGACGAGTTGGTTCGGACTATTGTATGCGGCACAGACTCTGACCGTGTACGCTGTCTGTGTGAAATCGGGCATACGTCTTAAAATGGAACGTGCCACTGACTCCGGCTCAGAAGAACAAGTTGGTCAAGCATAAGACATGTCTCCGAACCCTGGTCCAGAAGCGAGTCCCGCAAGCACAGAAGAAGAGATCTTACAGAAAGGCGGCTTTCTCGGGGCGATCTTAATTACGTTGGCTGCTTCTGTGTTAGGCCCTCTTCTTGGTGGACTCTCTGGTCGACAATGAACCACACGAATAAATGGTTCTCATCAACCACGCCTGTTTCAAAGCTTCCAATCGCCGTATCCGTTAACACCTACGGTGAAGACGATCAGCACACTCCATCACGAGATGCAACAGATTCAACAACGACCGGGGTTAAGCGACAGTGAGAAAGTACAACAGTACAATCAGACGCTTCAACGGTACATCACCTTCATGAACCAATACAAAACCCCTGAAACAAGCCCAGCGTCAGTCGCACAGCCAGCACAACGCGTACCGCCAACACCACTTGTCCCACAGCCGCCATTACCAGGTGTACTATCCACAGCCCCACAGTGGGTAGAAGACGAAGTTTTAAAGAGTGTACCCGTGTCGTTCAAGAAACAAGCTGGCCTGGTATTACAGAGAGTGAAAGATAATCCAAACAGGACCTGGAATGATAATGGCGAACTACTGGTACAGAACCAGATGGTCCCCGGTACCCACATGACGGATTTAGTGAATGACTTGATGCGTCAACGTAGGTCGCACACGGATCCTCAAGGATACGAGGGGTTTGCCCAAGGGTTGAAAGGCATGCATGTACCACAGAAATTGGCGGGGAACACCCAGCGCTTTGCCTGGATGCAGAGTGACAGAACAGCAATATCCGGTATGTGCATCCCGCAAGTCACAACGACAGACATGACCCCCACGGACCTGGGGAGTCGAGTGGGAACCGGATTCACCACCCGAAACACCACAACGGATACGTTCCTTACGGAAACCTTTCACGTCATTTAAAACACCACCCCTGGTCAAGACACTCCACCTCTCTTCAGAACCGTGACACGTAACAAGTCACTGCGACGATCGCGACGCAAGAAGCAAGCGTCCAAGACCTGGGAAAACTATTAAAACCATTAGCGGCAGCAGGAAAGCTCAGTTACACCTCCCAGTAATAGCTCGGTTGCGGTGTTTCCAAACAACAGCTTAGCCCATTGTGTCACGCAGCTGCAACATCCCTTATATCTCCCCGAATGTTGGAAGTGTGGCCTAGTGGATACTCAGTACCCGTATACGTGGTACAACGTGCAACATGATACGGTCGTATACTAAGGCAACACCTACAACTTCACCCTTTCCGAAGGCCAGCACCATACACACAGAATATTCATCCAGGTATTGCGTAACCCCATCAAGAGCTCGAGCCCTGGAGGAATCAATATCTTCCCGTTTGCGAACATGATCCAGAAAGAGTACCACGAGTTGAACCACAAGTTCCTGATCATTCTCCATACCAATGTGACCGTACGTTTCAGCAAGACGTTGAAGGAGCTGTGTGTACTGGAGACCGATAACTATGTCGGGCCCGGTCGGCTCAGAGGGAAGACGATGCTGCAGCTTAAGGCTGGCCTGTATGGACTCTACGTATATTCGGATGTGGTGGATGGTCATATTCTGGGCTATATCGAGGTGCCCCTTCTTCGCCTTTACCCGGTGCAAGGAGACTACGGAGATCAGGTCACACAGGGCTTCAACTAGGTACTCTACCGGCGCGGCAAACTGACATCAGTACCATCACCATCGATATAAAGGATGACACCGGACAACCTCTGGCATTCGAAATTGGGAAAGTGGTGGTCTACTTCATTTTCGACAAGCAAGTTCTCCCAACTTTTTATAATGAAGGTACCTTACAAGTGGGGTGCAAGCCGCGGGAGATGCGTTCAGCGGTGTCCAAGTTCGAGAAGCATTGAAACGCCAGCAAAAGAAGCAGGAGGTGTCGTGGTCGCCAAAGCGCAACGAACCATAGGGAATAATAGACCTGCACCGCCGAGACTGAGCACCAGTTGACGACTGACCTATCGAGGACGCACATCCGGGATATCTTTGTGTAAACATGTCCTTAATGCAAGCAGGGTCCTGCCCCTCCGCCAACAGTGAATTTGATTTGTGGACCGCCCCGCCCACACGGGCCGGTGCCGAACAAAGATTATAGGTGGAGCATCTCTCGCTCCCCAGCATCAACGAAACAGGACCCATCGAAATCACTATCAGCAATGGGGATATGGCCTATGTGGATTTAGCCCATACGTACTTGTATGTGTGTAACCACCATAGGTTTAGCCTATGGTTGCTACTATATTATATATGGGACTGGTAGTCCTTAATATCTGTTCTAGTTAGGGCCACCAGTTTCCCTTACAAAAGAACCCAAAGCTGCATTTATTTAATTGGAAGGTCTTCATACTGTACAGTTCAAAATTCAGTTTGACAGAAAGCCTGTCGTATTTTTCTGGCATTCGGCCAATTTTTAATGTGGTCGCATGGAGATGTGTCCCATTCCGCTGACCCCTCTAGTATCTAACGGTCAATTGACCAATCAAATTGGTTAATTAGTGGCGGAACCGTTGAGGTGGAAGGCGACTTTATGCAATTTGGTCACTTTGGCCATTTCAGCCAAACTGACCAGTGCTGCTTTTATACAGGTGAGTCACCAATTTTGCCCTGGCGGTGAAAACACAGAACCTCCACCTCATCCTCTGCCCAAGTGTTGTTTAACATTTTTGAGATATACTTGACATATTTCTGGTAAAATTAGACGAGAGAAGTGTCCAAAATTTTGATGTTTCAGGTTCTCCACGTGTCGCGCTGCACCGTAAATTTACGTGACCGTTCACTGATGTAAGCGCTAAAATCTATCAAAAGAAGTCTTGAAGTTAGCTGATTAGGAAACTAGATATAATAATTTATTATTTTGGCATCACTACCTGACAGTTTTATGAGTTTTGATCCACATTTCCAATCTCAAAACACCTTGTGTCCCTCCCTCAGCTGTAAAAAAACTTCTGTGTTTTGCGTCATCACGGTGTAGTCTGAGATCCTGTGACCTCTCGTGATATTTGCCGAGACAAAACAAACCATACTGAGATCGAAATGCGGAAGTGATAAACTGAGATCTTTTCTTGTCAAATAAATTATGTTCATGGCTACTTTATGTGCATGAATTTATATCCAAACTTCTAAACTTCCTGCTAAAATTACTGGGTGAATTGACCCTGTTTATACGATGAGTTCACAGCATCTGGGCAAAATTTTCACCGACTTTGACCTGTATTTACCGAACATGTCATTCATTGTATATTGCACGCTATGCCATAAATGCATACCGCAGTCTCTATCGAGGAGGTTTAAAGTACAAATTTAAAGTATTCCAAGTATAGCTGGATCCATGATGATTTGTTGATATTACGCTTTTTATATGTTTGGTGACAGAGACATGCTACTATAATGATATCAGCCATAATTTGAAACTTGGCTCCATTATGAAATTGCGCATTGTCTGGGAGCATTTTAATAATAAACTAGATTATGTAATTCTGGGATTCAATTTCACTATATGCCCAGTTACTTTGCTATATAGTTTATTCCTGATCCAATATTTAGCATATTTCCTATTCATCAGCATATATCACACTATGCGAACAACAAGTGTTTGTATGCTATTGGCATCATACAATAAACCGATCAGTCAATTTATATCGATTCGTCAGCATACCGATCTAATATGAACAACAGAAAGAGTGTGGAGAGTAAATATTTCAGCGTTACTATTTGTAACTTGAAATAACATGCGTTATTTTTTATCACGCTACGAGTATACGATTCCATATACCTGCAGTAAAGCATCCTGAATTGCCATCCCCAACATAGATGTTGTATTGTTGGTCTAAGTAATATAAATCTGTTCACCATATTCATTGATGGTGTTTTGGAAAGACTATTCATGGCAGTGTTACATGTAGCACACTCATATACTGCTTAAGAGTGACTGAGCTTAAATATAAATCTGTTCTATTTCCGGGGAATGGCAATAGGGTTGCCTTGTTGCATGTAAATATGTATTATACATGTATTTATGTTCAATTTGATGGGCGGCTAAATAACACCACGCTGTTAACATCCTATTCGCGTACCATTTGCACAATACAGTTAAATGGTTCCTTTCTTGGGTAATACATCCATATACAAGTTTCCCAGTGTTACCTGTATGTTATTTGATATAAACATTCACCTTTCCATCGAGACTGGTGTTACTTTCTGAAATGTCTGGTTACTCGCGGTAATGGTTTTCTTGTATGCGCGCGAAAATCAGAGATATGTCCCCTTGACCATCATCGTGCTGGTGTGTAGCCCCGACAGAGTTATATGGTTTTCATTAAATGTCAATGCCACCGGTATAGCCAAATGGGCTATCACTGTTGCAGATATTGTATGCTATATTGTGTGTTTGAGACTTCCTGTATTTAAAATTGTTATATATATAATCCCAATATATATATAATCGAAAGTGACTATTCAGCCCCTCTCTGATTCTGTTGTTAACACAATATTCTATCTTACCAGTCACAATACTTAACTTTCTATATTAAGAAAATTCACTCAACAGATTTGGGCCAAATCTGAATGCAAAATCAACATTAATTTATTTTTCAAATCTACTACTACAAGTCAAATCATGTGTACTTCAGAAAAATCTCATAGTGTCGAATACTGTTTATATATTACATCATACCTACTGCATGTATGGAATTAAATGCCCATGGCAAACAGATGAATATACATGCATATTACACCCTGATACAGGTGAGAAATAAATAAAGTGATTCTCACACAGTGTAGGTGTCTCCGTAAGGGCTATATCTTATTCAGGCAAGCAGGCTTTCACACAGACTGACACTTCTCAACAGAAAATATTATACAGTTATGATTCACATAATAAAAAAGGTTCAGAATAACACAACGACTCACAGGAAATGTCCCTGGGGGCATATTCTCAAATAAGATATACTGCTTCCGTCTGTCTCATTGACCTATTTACAGAAATCTCAACATTTATGTTCAATTTCATGGGCGGCTAAATAACACCACGCTGTTAACATCCTATTCGCGTACCATTTGCACAATACAGTTAAATGGTTCCTTTCTTGGGTAATACATCCATATAATAGTTTCCCAGTGTTACCTGTATGTTATTTGATATAAACATTCACCTTTCCATCGAGACTGGTGTTACTTTCTGAAATGTCTGGTTACTCGCGGTAATGGTTTTCTTGTATGCGCGCGAAAATCAGAGATATGTCCCCTTGACCATCATCGTGCTGGTGTGTAGCCCCGACAGAGTTATATGGTTTTCATTAAATGTCAATGCCACCGGTATAGCCAAATGGGCTATCACTGTTGCAGATATTGTATGCTATATTGTGTGTTTGAGACTTCCTGTATTTAAAATTGTTATATATATAATCCCAATATATATATAATCGAAAGTGACTATTCAGCCCCTCTCTGATTCTGTTGTTAACACAATATTCTATCTTACCAGTCACAATACTTAACTTTCTATATTAAGAAAATTCACTCAACAGATTTGGGCCAAATCTGAATGCAAAATCAACATTAATTTATTTTTCAAATCTACTACTACAAGTCAAATCATGTGTACTTCAGAAAAATCTCATAGTGTCGAATACTGTTTATATATTACATCATACCTACTGCATGTATGGAATTAAATGCCCATGGCAAACAGATGAATATACATGCATATTACACCCTGATACAGGTGAGAAATAAATAAAGTGATTCTCACACAGTGTAGGTGTCTCCGTAAGGGCTATATCTTATTCAGGCAAGCAGGCTTTCACACACAGACTGACACTTCTCAACAGAAAATATTATACAGTTATGATTCACATAATAAAAAAGGTTCAGAATAACACAACGACTCACAGGAAATGTCCCTGGGGGCATATTCTCAAATAAGATATACTGCTTCCGTCTGTCTCATTGACCTATTTACAGAAATCTCAACATTTATGTTCAATTTCATGGGCGGCTAAATAACACCACGCTGTTAACATCCTATTCGCGTACCATTTGCACAATACAGTTAAATGGTTCCTTTCTTGGGTAATACATCCATATAATAGTTTCCCAGTGTTACCTGTATGTTATTTGATATGAACATTCACCTTTCCATCGAGACTGGTGTTACTTTCTGAAATGTCTGGTTACTCGCGGTAATGGTTTTCTTGTATGCGCGCGAAAATCAGAGATATGTCCCCTTGACCATCATCGTGCTGGTGTGTAGCCCCGACAGAGTTATATGGTTTTCATTAAATGTCAATGCCACCGGTATAGCCAAATGGGCTATCACTTTTGCAGATATTGTATGCTATATTGTGTGTTTGAGACTTCCTGTATTTAAAATTGTTACATATATAATCCCAATATATATATAATCGAAAGTGACTATTCAGCCCCTCTCTGATTCTGTTGTTAACACAATATTCTATCTTACCAGTCACAATACTTAACTTTCTATATTAAGAAAATTCACTCAACAGATTTGGGCCAAATCTGAATGCAAAATCAACATTAATTTATTTTTCAAATCTACTACTACAAGTCAAATCATGTGTACTTCAGAAAAATCTCATAGTGTCGAATACTGTTTATATATTACATCATACCTACTGCATGTATGGAATTAAATGCCCCATGGCAAACAGATGAATATACATGCATATTACACCCTGATACAGGTGGGAAATAAATAAAGTGATTCTCACACAGTGTAGGTGTCTCCGTAAGGGCTATATCTTATTCAGGCAAGCAGGCTTTCACACACAGACTGACACTTCTCAACAGAAAATATTATACAGTTATGATTCACATAATAAAAAAGGTTCAGAATAACACAACGACTCACAGGAAATGTCCCTGCTTCCGTCTGTCTCATTGACCTATTTACAGAAATCTGAACATGCAGAGCAAGTCGTGTGCGGCATTTCTTCATGCAACATTTTGGCATGCAACATTTCGAGATATTGCAATAGCTGGAATATTGACCTAGACAAAATATGCCAAGGAAAGCCAATTTGGAAAGATTTGAAATTAATCACCGTTCACATATGTAATATGCATTTGGAGAGCCTAAATTGAATCTTTAAAAAGATGTCTCCTGTACTAGAATTTGACCTTGATAAAATAGAGCAAGGTCAGTTATTTCCAACTTCGCAAAAATCTTATAAGAATTTGGAATGCCTGAGAATAATCCTTCAAGAGATATTGCGTTAACAAGTAAGATGGACAGGCGGGGATGGACAACACCCTTTAGCAACAATTATAAGAGGGCTTAAAATCAACAGCTTTCTTTTTCGCCATCACAATCCACATCTTTGAACTGTACTTTTTACATAAACATAACAATTTTCAATTCACAACCAGTGACCTTCACCTTTGACCATTTGACCTCAAAATGAACAGGATCCTTCTTTGCCCCGGCTATGGTTAACATATAATCCAAGTTTGGTACCAATTCATGACCTGGAATTGGATATATCGCACAGCTTACAAAAATTTAACAGACAAACATCTGATACCAGGCTATTGGAACCATAGGTGCTGTGAATGAAAGTCAATGACAATGAAGTTCAGAACAATCTGCTAGATTTGTAATATACGTAGATTCAAATACATGTATAATAACTCACACATCCCACCTATCTGTACAATAATTAACCCATGAAATACAGAGCACTAATTCCACTTACCTCTGAAATCAAAATGTTCAATGTACCTTGCTCTCACATATGGGTTCTTTCTGTCACGAAGAATATATTTTTAGTTTTACTGTTCAAACAGCAAAGTCCACCAAACTAGATATCTGAGACGGGCAGACGCTCCTAGTAAAGAATAAAGCCCACTCAATTCAGGAAGTGCAAAATCAGTTTACATTTAATCTCATACAAGAATGAGCTGGCAGGCACTATTAGCAGCCCAAGAGGCACTTGATAACAAGACACAGGCCATAACATATACAGTGTCAAGGAAATCTTATGGAACTTGCATCAAACATCTCCCGGCGGTATCCATGTGTCAGTTTCTGTGAAAAGAAAAAATCACGACAATTACACACATATTTATACACAATTACAGGTGTAACATTTCAACTGGTCATCAACCCACATCCTGGTTCGTTTGGTGTGCAGGAAATAGGAGTAATTGCAGTGGAGTAAATCTCAAATTATACAACAAACCTTGATCACATATTTTGTCCATATACATGTACGTTGCAAAAAAAAAACACATCTTCATACACAAGTTTGCCTTGATAGATCACACCATCAAAAGCACTCAAATCCAGAGTAAATTTCATCTCCAAACCAGTGCCAATCGGAAAATACCAAATGACTGCGTGTAGGGTGACGTATTCTCTCAGTAGTTATGTCGTTCCTCCTAATATGGCAGTAGGGATGGCTAGATAAATAGAACAGCCAATCATAATCCACTCATATGACACTTTCGGAATTCAAATGGATTTGAGGTCAATTTCGTATCCATTTATAAATTGATGTGACTACCCGAGAAGACGGCTTGTGCATGAAGATGGAAAAAACTTGATGTGCTCTCAGCCACAGGATGTCACGACCAATGATAAACAATGGAAGGGTGATTATAACACTGGTTATTTAAAAGAATGTATTATAAGCGTCTGGTCCGTCATTCATAATTCAGTCGTCAGTAGTATACAAAGGGCATATAGTCTCACATTGACCTGGCTTAAGAATCTGGCGTCGAGGTCAAGTGCATTATAGTGCGGGTGAAAACCGGCAAAAGAGTGCGCCGTCTCAAAAAGGACGCCGTCTCATGTGGAGGTCATGTGGAGGTCACATGGCGAGCAAGGGCATTCTCCGCGGTGATGCGGCATGATGGTGATGCGGTGGCGGGAAAAAGCTTCCGCGGAGAAAAAGTAGTCCCCAGACTTCAAATACGCTGCATGGTCCGATTGGGTCGAGTGAGGTATCAAAGTGAAGCATTCGTAAAGGGGCATCCAGTCATGGGTGGGTGTATCTAAAATTAGAATTTTTTCCCGAAAATATAAAAAGCGGAACACGGACTTTACCCCTAAAATAGGGGAAAACCCCTATCAACTCTAGCCAAAAGGGCTAATATCTGTCCCGGGCTTATTGGGACCTGTCTATCAAGTCAATGGGGTGGGTGCATGTAGAATTAGGATTTTTTCCCGAAAATATAAAAAGCGGAACACGGACTTTACCCCTAAAATAGGGGAAACCTCTATCAACTCTAGCCAAAAGGGCTAATATCGGTCCCCGGGCTTATCGGGGCCCGCCTATCAAGTCAATGGGGTGGGTGCATGTAAAATTAGGATTTTTTTCCGAACCTATAAAAAGCGGAACACGGGCTTTACCCCTAAAATAGGGGAAACCCCCTATCAACTCTAGCCAAAAGGGCTAATATCGGTCCCCGGGCTTATCGGGGTCCGCCTATCAAGTCAATGGGGTGGGTGCATGTAAAATTAGGATTTTTTTCCCGAAACTATAAAAAGCGAAACACGGAATTTACCCCTACAATAGCGGTCTGTTTTATACAATATACAGGCCTGTATGGGGTATGGGGATGGTCATTTTTGAACATGATAGGACATGTACTGACCTGTCTGTCGGGGTTTCCCGCCAGAATTTCGCTGACGTCTGCTTGGGCTGGGGGTTATCACGTGCCGAACACCTGGCTCCCCGAATTGCAACAATGTTGCACGTTCGCTACAATGTTGCGGCGACCGTGAACACCTGGTCTGGCGTCTGCGTGAGTGAGCTCACGTGACGAATACCTGACTCCCCGAGATCAAGGCATGTCCAGACTTGTTCTGGATTGTACAGTTCTGCCATGCAGAGGACGGGTACTAGGAATGCATATTAAATCTATAGACAAAGTGTATGGAAATAGACGTTTTGGGGTCTAGGTGGGCCACTACTGGGTCAATGGAGTCGTGTGAGGTATCAATGTGAAGCATTCGTGAAGGCGCATCCGACGGGATGTGGGGTTCAAATATCATCATTATGCGCATGCTCGGTAGACAAAGGATATGGAAATAGCCGTTTTGGGGTCTAAGTGGGCCACTAATGGTCCGATGGGGTTGAGTGAGGTATCAATGTGAAGCATATGTGAGGGGGCATCCGATGGGGTGGGTGTGGGGTTGAAATATCGTCATTCTGCGCATGCGCGGTAGACCAAGGGTATGGAAATAGCCGTTTTGGGGTCTAAGTGGGCCACTAATGGTCCGATGGGGTTGAGTGAGGTATCATTGTGAAGCATTCGTGAAGGAGCATCCGACCGGGTGGATGTGACGTAAAACTGACGTCATTCTACGCATGCGCAGTATACCAAGTATATGGAAATAGACATTTTGGCGTCGACATGGGTCACTATTGGTCCGATGAAGTCGTATGAGGTCTTATTTTGAAGCTCTCGTGAGGGAGCATCCACCTGGACTAGTGTATCGCTCGTTGCCAACATTCTGCGCATGCGCAGACAGGGAATTGTGGGAAAACGGTACGGAAATAGACGTTTGGGGTCTAGGTGGGCCACTAGTGGGCCGATTGGATCGAGTGAGGTATCAATGTGAGGCATTCGTGAGGGAGCATCCACCTGGACTAGTGTGTCGTTCGTTGCCAACATTCTGCGCATGACAGGGAATTGTGGGAAAAGGGTATGGACATAGACGTTTTGGGGTCTGGGGGAGCCCCTAATGGGCCGATGGTGTCGTATGAGGTATCAATGTGAAGCATATGTGAGGGCGCAACCGCCTGGAGTAGTGTGTCTTTTCCGTTTTCGACATTCTGCGCATGCGCAGACAGGCAATTGTGGAAAAAGGGTGTGGAAGCAGACGTTTTGGGGTCTAGGTGGGCCACTAATGGTCCGATGGAGTCGAGTGAGGTATCAATGTGAAGCATATGTGAGGGGGCATCTGACTGGGTGGATGTGGGGTAGGAATATCGTCATTCTGCGCATGCGCAATAGACAAAGTGTATGGAAATAGACGTTTTGGGATCTAGATGAGCCACTAATGAGCCGATGGAGTTGTATGAGGTATCAATGTGAAGCATATGTGAGGGGGCATCCGATTGGACTAGTGTTTCGTCCGTTTTTTTGCGCATGCGCAGTCTGGCCGTAGTATAGAAAGCAGGTATTTTGGGGGGTACAGTGCAGATCAGCTTAATCTTCCAATTAGTGAACAGGGTTTACGCACTGATGGCGCGCCAACGTGCTGGCCTAATCACCAAGACTTATTACACCCCCCCCCATGATGTGACCCTTGCCGCCACGCGCCGGTAGAATATAGTCCGGTCAAACCACTGAACCATTGTAAGCATGTCGGCGGTAAACAAAGGCTCCCCGTTGGGGCGCTTGCCGGATTGCGCGCTTAAAACTGAATTGTTTTCAAAGAGTTCCCCTCTGGCGGTGTACGGCAAGAACACAATCTATTCTACAGTTTAAATTACTGGCTAAGTAATTAAAAAAATATATAGAAGATTTGACTTCTTCAATAAGAATGCTGTAAATGATTATCTATCATTTTTTGTTTGCGCTCCAAGGAAACTCGGTCGTCTTGTGAACATTCGGTTGAGACTACGAATAATCTTCATTAACAAAAAGTTTCGCCAAAGATAGCTTAAAGTATAGAAATAGGAGAGAATACAAGTTGGGCTATATTTTTTTAAAAATATTATATTCAGTTGTGAATTTTAGTCGAAGTATGCCTAAATATATTATCAGAATTCATAAAACGTTGGTGTGTGCAAATTGCGAAGGCCGCCTCCTCTTTCAGAACGGCCAGTAAAACGGTTGAACGTAACATTATGAATACAGCTTCGTATAAATTCAGACACACGGGCGAGTCGAGGTCATAATCGGGGCAACATGCAGTGCTCGGTCAGACTAGTTGTCTCTTTGGCTTGTCTTGTTACAACCGCCTAACCAAAATATACACAGAAATTCAAAAGATCAATTAGCCCCTTACAGAGAATGACAAATACTTGTATATGCTCTCGTTACCGCCCGACTGTTAAAGGTTGCACACGAAACTTCCGATGAGGAAATAACAATTAACAAGTATTTATGGCCGACACATCGTTCCAGCTAAATAACAAAAAAGAAACAATAACAGAGATTTCTACCTAAACAATAAGTTAATGCCATTTCATTTCTTTTCAAATGAGACACAGACGCGCATTTTGTTGGACGAAAGCGGGATATCGCTTTACCCCGTCAGAGAGAGAATGCACTGTTATGTTTATATCATCCACTTGTTTAGGCCAAACTTAACGAGATGATTAACCTTTACAGTGTTGTTTTCTTGCTGACAATATAACATCCGTTATTCTGTTCGACAGGAATTATGCATTAACACATATGAAATGTAGGTCTTGATGTTGGGGACGGAGGGAGGGACTTCAGCCATAAATAATGTGGGTCCACTCTTCGTTTTACCATTCTCACCTCGTCTCTCATTACAGAAATCACTCTACCTGGTCTTACTGAATATCTCACTTACTATCGGCAAAACATATTTTTGTGCATAAATAACCTGCGATGATATACGTATACGTACCAGAAAGAGTCATGCGAACTTGTACATAGCGATTCTTATTTACTTCTATTTATACCTCCTACTAATCTCTCATTGTTATTTATTATTTATTCATTTATTTAGTTACATATTTAGCGCTGGAAAAGGTATTGAAAAAACAAAGAAATGTACCGCGAAATTCAAATAAAACATTGAGTTGATGGGCCGCGAAATCCGAATGAGAAGCGGCCCTTAAACTACAATTTCAATCAAAAAAACGTACATGTACTCAAGTGAAATCGTATTGAACTACCGTCGACTGTACTGTTTTCATAGTAATATGGATTATAACTTAAAGTGAAAGATTTTCCCATCAGTCGGTGTCCTTCCTGCCGAATCATACTGTCGGTTCAGTAAAATATAACTTCTGCGCAGTAATATGTTGCAAGATTTCAAACACGTGTTCTCATTTTCCCGCAAAAAGCGACGTGGGGATAAACTGGTCGCGCGGGGCTATATTTAGCATGTTCAGACAGCATCCAACACTTGTACCAAAGTTCGTCTGGATAGCGGAGTTGTGTGTAGACGCCAGATTTCATGAGGGTTGATCTATTTCACAGAGGAGTGAGTTCTGTTTTATTGGTGACAAATCCGCAGAAAGGGATTACCAGACTTCAATCAAATTAATCAACCGATTTCTAGTAAAAAAGGTACGGGTATTGCATAATTCGTTTCATCGGTTCTTGTCCCACTGATTAAATATTTATACACTGCATAATCCGGTAGTAAAATCCCGGACATTTACTCTTGAATGGTCAAAATTAACACAATTTGCAAGAATTTTTGAATACATGAGCAGTGTGACTAACGTCACAGGACCTACGAAGTACAGTAGGCATTAGGACTCGAACGCGAACTGAACTCTTGGAAATCCCCACCCCCAGTTGAAATCCTGCCTATATTAAGATGGGCACCGCCCAAGTCAGAATCGCCACTGATTTTCATCAAAAATCACCAGAAATTTCCATCAAAAATAGGTCAGCTCAGAACTTGTTGGTAACAGTCTCCTAATGCGCCTTCATTCCAAAATAAATAACGATCACCGATTTAATTTTACATTTTTTTTTTAAAGGAAACAGATTGAATAATATAGGTTCACTAGATTTCAAGCTTTACGTGTGAAAATACATCTACATCTCTTTAGTGGTTTTTAGTGCCCTTGTCCAGGATCAAAACAACTTTTTAAATCACATTATTTTCCCAACAATACACCAATTTTTTATATATAGTACTATAGTATAGAAAGGTAGCATTTATGTAGTTTACGGTAATTCAACTCGAGACCAACACCTTCTATGCACAAGATAATAATGATTCTATGTGATTCTCCTGAGCATAACCGGTACAAAGACGAATAAATAGCGTCTCTACATCACGTTGTTATCTAGATATATGAGACAACACATTTTGGGTATCGGCAGTCTGATGAATGTACTATTCCGGTTTCCTTGTTTCACATTATATTGTATGGCAGTTGATCGGTGATTTTCTTTATGATAAACGTTAAACCACCTCAGCTTCGTTGTGCAAACAGCGCTGAATTTTTGAGGGTATATGCAGTAGGGTATTTTTAGCCGGAGAGTAACTGATAGGCCTAGTCATTAAACGCGATAAAACGCTGGAGCAAAACGGACCACAGTTTTCTTGGCAATGATGACATGTTTGGATGTGAAACAGGATACACGTTACAGGCTACAGCTTACATATATATAACAATATACTGAAGTGTTAATTATAAATCTAATTTTAATCAGAATTATTTCAGATCAGAACTTGCTGGTAACAATGCCCTAATGCACGTTCATGCCAAAAATCAAGATTCTAATGTCAACGGTTCTCCTTATTTTGCCGACGAAAAGATTCGGATGGACTGACTGACTCACTCATTACCGGACAATTTGCGATCTGTAGCCTACTTCGTAGGAATATAAAAACGAATGACTTGAACTTGCATATCTGTATGAGGAGCGGCCGTAAGATGAAGCTTCCAATAAACAAATACCCACACTTTAATACCAGAAACGCTATTCCTTGATACGCGCAAGTCTGGGTCAACTTTGAAAGCAGGTGTCCGACGAAGCACAAATTACAATCCATTTTGCAAGCGGTGTTTATGATTAAAAAAAATATTGAATCTATTTCCTTTCACAAATTTTTAGATGGAATGCAAATACGCTTGATCGAGGTCGACGTGTTCGCCAGTAACACAAATTCATACACCTGATGTTATTTAATAGGTATGAATTACATGCAGACATTCGTGCCGATTAACGCCACGTGGACTCCCAACTGATTTTCTTGAGCTCGCTAACAAAGACCTCGCTAGCGGGCTCTTCCCGCAGCTCGCTTCCAGCCATTGTCTGACCGTGCTGATAGCGCGCGGCCTGTGTTCAATCATGTCGACGGACTACATTCAACAGAGTTAGAACAATGGCCAGGCGATAATCATGGGCATTGGCGCACTATACCTTTGTGTTGGCACGCTTCGTTTGCGCGCCATTGGTGCGCCAAAATTAACCTTTCAGCTGATCTGCACTGTATGTGGAGGTGTGCTTGGGGTAGAAATGGACCGCTATGGGTCCGAATGGGTCGTGCAAGGTGTCAAAGTGAAGCTTGTGTGGGATAGAGTCAGAATGGCGTGTTTTTAAGCGCAAGTCGCGTTAATCTGCGCATGCGCAGTTGGTTGTAGTAAGTAAAGTGGTCATTTTGGGGCAGTACAGGAAGGTATTTGGGGTAGAGATGGACCATCCTTGGTCCGAATGCGTCCTGGGAGGTGTTATTTTGTAGCTCTCGGGGTGTAGACCCCGATTTGGGGGCTGTCCACAGCATCTGTGACGTCATCAGTACGAGTAGTAGCGAAAGTGGGCATTTTGGGGCAGCGAAGGAAGGTATTTGTTGTAGAGATGGACCATCCATATCTGTCATGCATTATACCATATCTTTGCTGTGACGTCATCGGTGACGTCATCAGTACGAGTAGTAGCGAAAGTACATGGTGTAGACCACAACTTGAGTGATTTCCTTGTCATCTGTGACGTCATTGGTGACGTCATCAGTACGAGTGGTAGCGAAATTTTGATTAGTCGTCCAATACATATGGAATGATGAGGGACACGAGTTAATCTCTATATGTACAAACACCATCACACACCAATAATACCACCACACACACACTACCACACATCACCACCAACACCACCACCGCTCGTCAACGCCCGGTGGTGGTGGTGGTAGCTCCCGTGGATCGGAGCTCCGGAGATCGGAGCTCCGCTGTATTATACAATCGAATAGCGGTTGTCTTGAATAACAACAAGTTCAGCAATGTTCATACAGTTTATTATCCCCAATGTTACATCATACCCAGGCTAGGGGAGCCGCCCTGGGTAGGTTTAGTATGTTCACAACAAAGCAAATTGAAATATAAAACACAAGTATTATTATTTAACGCACCGTCACATTAGGTATACGTTTTTACTGAGCTCTATTCAACGATCAGCATGTAGACATATAGATTATGTACGGCATGTTATGGTATTCATCAGTGCATGCGTGAAGCATTCAGCCGATGGGGTGGTCGGTCAGCTTTGCAACGAAAAACGTGACACTGGTCATCCTCTCCACTGTCCACTTGGTGTTGGGACGTTGTTGTTGGGCCCATTTCAAGGCATCCACGGTGTCCAGTTTCTCCAGCATCGTCTCTAGCGACGCCCTATCCGTGATGGTAAACGATTGGTCAAATACCCGGATGTTACTGCTCGGGTAAAAGTATCGGACTTGGTCTGTCACCTTATGCTGCAGCACATAACCAAACGCCAAATTTTATTTGAAGGACGTAGCTTGGTCATTGAAGATGGCTTTCACGTAGCTGTGTAAACGGACGAGGTTGGTCAGTCGGAAATTGTAGATATCTTGAATAGGGCGATGGCGGTGGAAACAGTGCCGTATCATGGGCCAATGGCGCCGATAGATGTCACTCGCTGGATGGCCTTCGTGTAACAGATCGCTAGAAAAATTTATGGGTGCATCCGCGTCGTACAAAATCTGACCCAAGGTCTTGTCGTCGGAATTTGACTGTTGAATTAGGGCGACATTATCATCATCGGCCCTCGTGCGGTGGGTGGGAGTTCCCGCTGTCTCGATACTGTTGCCTGCGGGCTCCTCTACCCGCAAACGTGGCTGCGGATCAGGGTGTTGTGTACGTTGGCGTCGCAGCAACAGACTGGGTAGTTTGAAAAGCCGACCACATTCCTCGCATAGATGCTTGGGTGCCCCATGCACTGTCCGTTCGTGACACCGTAGGCTGTCCAGGCGAATAAATAGTTTCCCACACCTCGTGCAGCTATACCGGGTGGTTCCGTCATGCTTGGTGGCCTCATGGCGGCGCAAGTCGTGCAGACGAGTTAACGATTTGAAGCACGTAGTACAAGTGAACATCTTGGTGATTGACAGAGTATCTGATGAAACGGCCAGGCCGCTTCCCTTTTATAGCACGCTAGCTGGTGATCTATTTTTAGCACACTCACTTCAAGTACCTCCAAGTCGAGGACCGAGATGTACTGGTGTACGACTGGGCCACATTGCGTACGTGTGTGTGTTTTGTGTTTGAGTCCAACCGTGCACCGTGTCGAATTACGTTTTCTCCGAAAACTTACTCTCATCGCATCAATATGCTCAGACCCATTCAATATAAACACAACCAAGAGACATCAACAACAACAGGCACATTGCGTAATACACGTTTTCTTATCCTCACACCACCACCACCACTACCACCACTACCACCACCACCACCTAGCGTTGACGCCATCAACGATCAGCGTGTATTCATAAAGAGTATGTACGGCATGTTATGGTATTCAGTCGATGGTGTAGTCGGTTAGCTTGGTAACGAAAAACGTGACATTGGTCATCCTCTCTACGACCCACTGGGTGTTGTGGTGTTGTTGTTGGGCCCATTCCAAGGGATCCACGATATCCAGTTTCTCCAGCATCGTCTCTAGCGACGCCCTATCCGTGATGGTAAACGGTTGGTCAAACACTCGTATGCTACTGCTCGGGTAAAGGTATCGGACTTGGTCTGCCTCCTTATGCTGCAGCACATAACCAAACGCCAGATTCAACTGAATTCGCTGAAACGACAGTGTACATATCGTAGAGCTATACCGGGCGGTGCCGTCGTGCTTGGCAGCCTCATGGCGGCGCAAGTCGTACAGACGAGTGAATGATTTGGAGCACGTAGTACAAGTGAACATCTTGGTGGTTGACAGAGTATCTGATGAAACGATTGAAATTGCAGTTTAAGGGCCGCTTCCCGTACGGATTTCGCAGCCCAGTTTGATGAAACCCGCCAGGCCGCTTCCCTTTTATAGCACGCTAGCTGGTGATCTATTTTTAGCACACTCAGTTCAACTACTCCCAAGTCGAGGCCCAAGATGTACTGGTGTACAACTGAACCGCGTTGAGCGCGCGTGCGTGTGTATGTGTGGGCAGTGGATTTTACATCCGGGACTTTGTCAACATTCGGGTTTTCAAGTGGGTTTTTCCCCTCGTTCCACCGTCTTCCATACGTGTACTGTGGTTTTACATCCGGGTCTGCATCTTACCTGCGGGTTTTTCCATGTTTACTGTCACGTGTCCGGAACCGGAAGTTGTTAGACAGGTGGCGCTGGGGTGAGGGACACATGTTTATTCCTATATTTACAGACACTACCACCACCACACACAACCACCACCACCACTACCACCACACACCACCAACACCACCACCGGGCGTTGACGGGCGTGATTGGTCAGTTTGAAACTGAACTTTGACCCTGCGCGCGCTAACAATACCAGATAGAAATTGCGCGTAGGGTCAAAGGTCAGTTCCGGTCACGCGAACGGAAGCGGAAATGACCTCACATATGTCATATGCAAATTATTGAGGTCAACAGGTGGGTACACCAGGGTGCGGGTGCAGCACAGGTACGCGCGCATGCATGCGATGACGTCATTTCCGAGCTCTGAGCTCCACAAGCTTTGAGCTCCAAGAGCTCCGATCCAAGGGCTCTGCCACACGGGAGCTACCACCACCACCACCGGGCGTTGACGCCCGTCAACGCCCGCTAGTTGTGTTGGTGGTGGTGGTGTGTGGTGGTAGTGGTGGTGGTGGTGGTGTGTGGTGGTGGTGGTGGATAGGATAGGGCGTCGCTAGAGACGATGCTGGAGAAACTGGATACCGTGGATGCCTTGGAATGGGCCCAACAACAACGTCCCAACACCAAGTGGACAGTGGAGAGGATGATCAATGTCACGTTTTTCGTTACAAAGCTGACCGACCACCCCATCAGCTGAATGCTTCACCCATGCACTGATGAATACCATAACATGCCGTACATACTCTATATGTCTACATGCTGATCGTTGAATAGAGCTCAGTAAAAACTTATACCTAATGTGATGGTGCGTTAAATAATACTACTTGTGTTTTATATTTGAATTTGCTTTGTTGTGAACATACTAAACCTACCCAGGGCGGCTCCCCCAGCCTGGGTATGATGTAACATTGGGGATAATAAACTGTATGAACATTGCTGAACTTGTTGTTATTCAAGACAACCGCTATTCGATTATATAATACAGCGGAGCTCCGATCCACGGGAGCTACCACCACCACCCAACACCACCGGGCGTTGACGAGCGGTGGTGGTGTTGGTGGTGGTGTGTGGTAGTGTGTGTGAGGGTGTGTGTGTGTGGTGGTATTATTGGTGTGTGATGGTGTCTGTACATATAGAGATTAGCCCCTCATCATTCCATATGTATTGGAGGACTAATCAAAAATTTCGCTACCACTCGTGCTGATGACGTCACCAATGACGTCACAGATGACAAGGAAATCACTCAAATTGTGGTCTACACCATGTACTTTCGCTACTACTCGTACTGATGACGTCACCGATGACGTCACAGCAAAGATATGGTATTATGCATGACAGAGATGGATGGTCCATCTCTAAAACAAATACCTTCCTTCGCTGCCCCAAAATGCCCACTTTCACTACTACTCGTACTGATGACGTCACCGATGACGTCACGGATGCTGTGGGCAGCCCCCAAATCGGGGTCTACACCCCGAGAGCTACAAAATGACACCTCCCAGGACGCATTCGGACCAAGGATGGTCCATCTCTATCCCAAATACCTTCCTGCACTGCCCTAAAATGACCACTTTACTTACTACAACCAACTGCGCATGCGCAGATTAACGCGACTTGCACTTAAAAACACGCCATTCTGACTCTACCTCACACAAGCTTCACTTTGACACCTTGCACGACCCATTCGGACCCATAGCGGTCCATTTCTACCCCAAGCACACCCCCACATACCCCCAAAATGCCTGCTTTCTATACTACGGCCAGACTGCGCATGCGCCAAAAACGGACGAAACACTAGTCCAGTCGGATGCCCCCTCACATATGCTTCACATTGATACCTCATACAACTCCATCGGCTCATTAGTGGCTCACCTAGATCCCAAAACCTCTATTTCCATACCCTTTGTCTATTGCGCATGCGCAGAATGATGATATTCCTAACCCACATCCACCCAGTCGGATGCCCCCTCACGTATGCTTCACATTGATACCTCACTCGACTCCATCGGACCATTTTTGGCCCACTTAGACCCCAAAACGTCTATTTCCACACCCTTTTCCCACAATTTCCTGTCTGTGCATGCCCAGTATGTCGAAAACGGACGACACACTACTCCAGGCGGTTGCTCCGTCACATATGCTTCACATTGATACCTCATACGACACCATCGGGCCATTAGGGGCTCACCTAGACCCCAAAACGTCTATGTCCATACCCTTTTCCCACAATTCCCTGTCTGCGCATGCGCAGAATGTTGACAGCGAACGACACACTAGTCCAGGTGGATGGTCCCTCACAAATGCTTCACATTGATACCTCACTCGATCCAATCGGCCCACTAGTGGCCCACTAGTGGCCCACCTAGACCCCAAAACGTCTATTTCCGTACCCTTTTCCCACAATTCCCTGTCTGCGCATGCGCAGAATGTTGACAACGAGCGATACACTAGTCCAGGTGGATGCTTCCTCACGAGAGCTTCAAAATAAGATCTCATACGACTCCATCGGACCAATAGTGACCCATGTCGACGCCAAAATGTCTATTTCCATATACCTGGTATACTGCGCATGCGTAGAATGACGTCAGTTTTACGTTACATCCACCCAGTGGGATGCTCCTTCACGACTGCTTCACATTGATACCTCACTCGATCCCATCATACCATCAGGGACAACCTAGACCCCAAAACGACTATTTCCATACCATTTGTCTACCGAGCATGCGCAGAATGACGATATTTCAAACTCACTCATATTTCATGCGCCTTCACGAATGCTTCACATTGATACCGCACACGACTCCATCGACCCACTAGTGGCCCACCTAGACCCCAAAACGTCTATTTCCATACACTTTGTCAATAGATTTAATATGCATTCCTAGTACCCGTCCTCTGCATGGCAGAACTGTACAACCCAGTACAAGTCTGGACATGCCTTGATCTCGGGGAGCCAGGTGTTCGGCACGTGAGCTCACTCACGCAGACGCCAGACCAGGTGTTCACGGTCGCCGCAACATTGTAGCGAACGTGCAACAGTGTTGCAATTCGCGGAGCCAGGTGTTCGGCACGTGAACTCACTCACGCAGACACGTAGGCACCATACCAGGTGTTCATGATGCCGCAACATTGTAGCGAACGTGCTACAATGTTGCAATTCGGGGAGCCAGGTGTTCGGCACGTGACAACCCCCAGCCCAAGCAGACGTCCTCGAAATTTTGGCGGGAAAATCCCCACAGACAGGTCAGTACATGTCCTATCATGTTCAAAAATAACCATCCCCATACCCCATACAGGCCTGTATATTCTATAATACAGACCCCTATTGTAGGGGTAAATTCCGTGTCCCGCTTTTTATAGTTTCGGAAAAAAAAATTCCTAATTTTACATGCACCCACCCCATTGACTTGATAGGCGTACCCCGATAAGCCCGGGGACCGATATTAGCCCTTTTGGCTAGAGTTGATAGGGGTTTTCCCCTATTTTAGGGGTAAAGTCCGTGTTCCGCTTTTTATAGTTTCGGAAAAAAAATCCTAATTTTACATGCACCCACCCCATTGACTTGATAGGCGAGCCCCGTTAAGCCCGGGAACCGATATTCGCCCTTTTGGCTAGAGTTGATAGGGGTTTCCCCCTATTTTAGTGGTAAAGTCCGTGTTCCTCTTTTTAAAGTTTCGGAAAAAAATCCTAATTTTATATGCACCCACCCCATTGACTTGATAGACAGGTCCCAATAAGCCCGGGGACAGATATTAGCCCTTTTGGCTAGAGTTGATAAGGGTTTGCCAATATTTTAGAGGTAAAGTCCGTGTTCCGCTTCTTATATTTTCGGGGAAAAATCCTAATTTCACATACACCCACCCATGACTGGCTGTCCCTTCACGAATGCTTCACTTTGATACCTCACTCGACCCAATCGGACCATGCAGCGTATTTGAATTCTGGGGACTACTTTTTCTCCGCGGAAGCTTTTTCCCGCCACCGCATCACCATCAGGCCGCATCACCGCGGAGGAATACATGCCCTTGCCCACCATGTGACCCCCACATGACCTCCACATGAGACGGCGTCCTTTTTGAGACGGCGCACTCTTTTGGCGGTTTTCGCCGACGCCAGATTCTTACGCCAGGTCAATGTGAGACTATATGCCCTTGGTATACTACTGCCGTCGTCTATTTAGGAGTTAATGACTGCCTTAGTGAATATTATCGTGTAATAATTTTTCGATGTTTAGTTTCAGACCGTCAATCAAAAAACCGAGATTTTTGGATGAGGTCTGAAACTAAACATCGAAAAATTATTACACGATACTATTCACTAAGAAGGTCATTAACTCCATTCTAACATGCACAATGATAAATATTTCCTCATTTCATAAGCGGAATGGCTAATTTTCTGCAAACTTCCCGTCCCGTTCTTATGCGAGAATTTCGTGACTGGTTTGCAGGCCATGCTCGCGCGTGCTGTCCGTTCACGAGCTGCAGCTGTATGAACTCCGCCCAGTGCGCAGTGAATGAACCAATTGTCGCTCAGCTTTGTGGCACTGCATCACAAGAATGAGACGTCATCAGTTCGGCACGTGAATGTGACAGATCACGACAAACAAATGAAGATTATCGTGTGATAATCTCGGTATGTTTTGAGGTCTGGACCAATCAGCGCACGGCTATAACGTGGAGCATGTTAGAATAAAGAATATCCTAGTCCATAATCCAAAAGCCTATTCCCTATTCCATATAACAGCATTAGCACCAAATTCGAAAAGACAATCAGAGTATACATAAACATAGACTAATTTCCTGCAAGAGAGAAGCGGTCACAGTTTTCAATGATGCCAGCAAGACATCATGATGTTCCAAAAATATCAAATCCGTATCGCTGATCAGTATTCCTAGTCCATATGATATTCGTTGTAAAGTCGTCATCTAGAGAATGATGTATCTCAGTCACGCATTCATCGGTTCATACGGCCCCCAGCCCCCGGTTAAGCGGAATTAGACACAAGTTACGATAGATCTTCCGCACTACGCTCGTATTTTCTTATCAGCATGCGATATGTATCGCCTAATTTGAGAAACTTTGAGTGGAAGTGCTTGGTGGTATAGCCCTGTTTTATAAGTTTCTGCAACAATTTTTTCTGACGTTGATTAAAATCGTCACATTTAGCACAGGATCTAGCAAATGCTACTAGGCGAGATATGTATACGCCATATGCAGGTCCCACTGGAGTTATTACTCCCCAGAAAGGGATAGTTTACGATGTCGAAATTGTAATCATCTCTTTTGTCATAAAGTCGACAAGAAAGAAGGCCCGCTTCATTTTTATAGAGATATAGGTATAAATATTATGTGCCTGTAGGGCTATCCGTAGTTTCCTTCAAATCCAGTGAAGGTGGATATTTATCTTTCACTGGGTCATTTATATAGCTATTATCTACAGCGAGAAGATCGTCTATATAGCTTTTGGTGACTGAGAAGGAACGGGCTTTGAATTGATCGGGTTTTGAAAGCGCCTGCATATAGTCATATACATAAGAGAACAGATGAGTGTCAGCTAACAGAGGTGCACAATTAGTACCCATTGGAATACCTATATGCTGTTGATATATTGCGTTGCGAAATGTCACATAGATATGTTTACTGAAAAATTTGAGCAACGCTATAAACAAATAAACAGCCCACGAATGATATCTCTTGTATGTAGTATAGCTAAAGAATACTTTATGCTTTCTGACATTGATATATCTACGATCAGTTTTCTTGAACACAGACACTATTAATGAACTTAGACGGTCAATAAGGTCCTAATGAGGGATTGTAGTATAGAGAGTCGAGAAATCCCACGTGGATACATGTCTGTACGGTACGTGTCCTTCAATATCAAGTTTTACTCTAAGACATTTTGAGTTTTTCCACATACAAACAACGGCCTTTGTTACAAAAGGATCACTTTTCTGGTCAATATCCTCAACAGTGATTCTTTCAGATGAAGTGATAGGAATATCCTTCGGTGCATTTTTCAGGACTGTGTCATTGTAACTGTGACTGTCACAGGTAGGACTATTGTTGTTAACATCATCCACATATATGGTCATGAAGGTCGTGGCTGTGGTTTCTCCTTTCTGGGGTGAGGATATACTCTTGCATATCGCTCCAATATATTTATTTCTACAGCCTGGAAAAAAAAGCATTTAAACACATAGTAGATATCAGTGAAGGATTTCGATATAGGAAAATCGTATGGCGGTGTCGATTCAGAGGAAACCAATGCCCCGCCCTGCACAAACTTCCCGGACCCAGCATGTGCTCTGCTGGAGCGTTGAACTTCGACAGATAAATCAGCGGAAGGTACATGCTCGTATATTATACTACAGATTGCGCTATTTCACTTGTCAGGAAAATCAAATCAAACACGTTATTGTTGGAAAGTGGAATATAATAATCGCTTGGAAAACGTTGTGTCCTGCCGTGATCATCTAACCACATAATCCCACGATCAGATACGAGTTCGGTAACAACTAGATTGCATAACAGGCATGTGTTCCTCACCGGATATCACTGATAAAGCAGAAAAGTCTCACATTTTTTTTTTAAATCGTCTGAGCCGACTAACACACTGTGGTCGTTTAACTTACTGATGTAACATAATCACTACCAGACTAGTATATACACATTATCACCATTATTATTTCATCAAATGAATGAGAGTGACCTCTCGTGATGGTAATTCGATGGCCTCTATAACAGAATCATTCCGTAACTAGGTATACAAATGGAATATTACTGACTACATTCGTTTTGTCTTCAAGAGCGAAATTATTTGCCATTTTCGTCTCTATTTTTTGAAAAGCTGTGGTGTCACATATATTTCTTTGCCATTACCAGATTTAAAAAAGTGTGTTTGGCATGAGAACCTATATTGATAAAGCTGAACTTGTTGCGGTTTTGTTTTCATATTATCATGATTATATAAGCTACTCAGCCTCCATGATACTTTTGTGACGTTCGAGCGGTCAGAAAACGTCTATCTTTGCGGTGTACACGAGACTTGAGGCGGCCTGGTCTCAGGCCCCTGTGACAAATTGTCAGGCTGATGTGAACGCAGTCTCGTATGACTGGAATTGGCCAACGAGGAAGGTCCGATTCAACCTGTCACCTTGTCTGGATCGAGGAGGTAGGATGGGAGGGACCTGTAGAAACAACCAAGGCAATAATAAAGTAATAATATTGTATTCTGCAATGTACACAGCTCTGTACGCGCACAATACCTGTAATAAAGATCCCTACTCTAGAGGTAGTTATCGTTAAGTGTTATCTTTATCTTAAAGAGAAAGACTAATAATATACAGTATTTACAAGAGACCCTATCTATGACGCGTCACGGCCCAGTCTCGTCCAGACTGGCTCTCATCGTGGTATGGTACGGCGTCTCTGGTTCCTCTCCGGTCGTAGGCGTAGCCCCGGACTGTATGGAGCATCTACCGTGTCTAAGGTTACACGGCCCAGTTCATCTAAGCGTTATTAATCGTCTCTGGAATCCTCTCCGTATCACTGCCTCTCCTAGCAGTAGCCCTTCGGCGGCGTCGGTCCGTACAGCACACCACAGCGTCTTCGGCGGCAGCCCCTTTCGGCTCGGCAGACCTCACGTCTTCGGCGCCGAATTCGGCGGCGACCCCTTTCGGCTCGGCACTTCTCTGTTATCGGCGGCCCGAATTCGGCGACCCGTCTTCGGCCCGGCAGACTTCTCGTCTTCGGCTCGGCCCGATTTCGGCGACCCGTCTTCGGCTCGGCAAACTTCTCGTCTTCGGCTCGGCCCGATTTCGGCGACCCGACTTCGGCCCTCACGGCGTTGACCCAAGGACGAGTTAATAGGCTCAGATTGTCTGCATATATATGTGGTAATAATGCCCTGGTCTCGGGGGCGTATTATTACCTTACAGTGTAATATCAATTAATATCAATGATTTGTAATAGAATTCAAAGACTTGCGGCAAAGCATAATTCGAGCCCTGCGGCAATGTAAATATGTACAGTGGATGTAAGCTTGTATAATCCGTCACCTCTAGCCGAGGCCTGTGAATAACTGGTGTAGATGATTGTGATTAGATCTATTCCGTCCCTAAGGCCGACGATCTGGTATCTGTGTGTGAGTATATGTAATCATGTAACATGGTATTTGTGTGATGGGCTGCAATGTGGGATATTTGGTGCTCTGTATTCCCCGTTGATGGACATCTCGTCATCAGATACTGTGCGTGTTAGTATCTATTATCCCCAAGCTATGGCTTAGCTCTCGGCTTTCCAACCCTTCGGCAGATGGTTCGGCGCTGTTTCGGCAGTCAATTCGGCACTTTCGGCACTTTCGGCGCTTTCGGCACATTTGCGGCGATCCTGTCTCTGTGCTCTTCCGCACGATGTGCACCCGCCGATCGTCTGGGACAGATTGCCGAACGTCCATTTCTCCGCGTCTTATATAGGCTCTGGCTCCCATAATCCTTTGCGCGCCCAAACATGGCAGCCCCCATAAAACGAAAGTATAGACTCCGGCGGTGTTGGATTTCGTGTCAGATCAACAGAGTTCGACTTCTCTCGCCCGGTTTCGATGCAAGATGCGTGTCAGGGACATTTACACGTCCCTCGCTGAAAGTTTCAGCGCACAGTTGATACAGGTAAGTCGAATATCCACCATTATCGGTCCATTCACAATGCTATTTACACTGTCAGCATTAGAACGAAAATAACATTCTCCAGGTCATGGGCATTTTCGTCACACTACCCACGCCTTCGAAAACACGACGCCCTCGTCGTGGAGCTCGGCTCAGCTACCAATCACAGGTCAGTAGAATGAACACGCAGTATAATAACAAAGGCTTCAATACGGTAGAATTACATCAGACGTTCCTCCCAGCGGTCTGCTGGGTCGTCACTGAAGGAGGAGACATCAGGTCCCTGCTTTACGGCACTAACCAAACACTGCCGAATTACATTAATCCCGATAACGCGCGGGGCGTCTAATCTCTCGACCTCGGGTCGTCCGCCGCGGTTCTGTCTCGGCCTCGGCCGGGGGTAAAGCTTCCATGTCGAGATCCAATGGTGATGCAGACTGCAAATCAACCTCGAAATCGGCAAATCTCCGTGGTCGCCGTATCTCACGCCCGCCCCGGGTCAATCGAGGTCGCCGTTCAACAGTCGGCGTTCTGACGACAGTCGATGGTTCCATGGGGTAAGGAAAGATAGCCCCATGTCCGACACTATCATCTGATTCTACATCTCCATCGTCGCCAGACGTTTCTTCTGACTCACTGGTGGACATCTCACGAGCATAGAAAGGCTTCAGCTTGTCATGGTGAACAACCCGGAGACCTCCGTCCTCATCTGCAATGCGGTAGGTCACGTCCGTGAGAGCTTCCTTTATCACGTATGGTCCTGCCCAGCGGTCTCGTAGTTTCCGATTCTCTCCACGTCTTGGAGCAGAAATGTACAGGTAAACCTGATCTCCAGGTTCATACTTTTGCGGGAAGGCCTTGCTATCATATACCCGCTTCTGGCGCCGCAGGCTCTTCCCAGTCACTTCTCGGGCGTTACGATGAATCTCGTCCATCTCATCCCGTAGTTCTCCTACCCACTCCGTAGGTTCCACTTGCTGACGTGGAGGAGCTCCCAGTACCAAGTGAGATGGCAGAGAGACTTCTCTCCCGAACACCATCATATTCGGCGAGAATCCTGTCGTCTCATGGGCTGTAGCACGATAGGACATCACTACAAGCGGTATATGCAAGTCCCAGTCGCTTGGATGACGGTCAACACTGGCATGTAGCATTTGGGCTAATGTTCTGTTGAACCGCTCAATCATGCCATTCGATTGGGGGTGGTATGGCGTTGTCCTTGTCTTCCTCATCCCCAAAATTCGGCACATCCCTTTGAAGACACGGCTCTCAAACTGGCGGCCTTGGTCCGAATGGATCGCCATTGGAACACCGAACTTGGTCACATAGTGTTCCACCACAGCCTGTGCAACAGTAGTAGCTTCTTGGTTGGGCATGGCAACGGCTTCGACCCAACGGGTAAAATAGTCTCCGATGACCGCAATATACTGGTTTCCACTGCCCGTCTCTGGCATTGGCCCAAGGATGTCAACTGCAATCCTCTCTCCCGGACAACCAGTCATCTGTCCACTGTGTGGTCCTCGCGGTTTGCGTCCAGCCTGCTTTCTTCTGTTACATACATCGCAGCTTCGGCACCATTGGCGTATGTCCGTCTGCAGGCCAGGCCAGGTATAGGCCTGCCTCACCTTCGCTAAAGTCTTCTTTACTCCGAGATGTCCACCGGTGGGACCGTCGTGGCACTCTCTTAACACTTTACGGCGCAAGGAACGAGGTACTACCAGCAGTCGTCGCTTGACCTTACCACGGTCATCCACCCAACGTCTAACCAGCAGCGAATCGCAAATCTCCAACATATCGAAGGCACCCCACAGGCTCTTCGTGACGAGTCCGTACGGACTGACGTCTTCTCGGTTTGGTCGGCTACCTTGCCGCACCCAGTCGAGAACAGGTTGTAGGTCGGGATCTTCGGCCTGGGCTCGGCCGAACCCTTCGGTTGGCGACACCATCTCAATCACACGGGCGGCTGCCTGAACGTCATCGCTGCTTGATCGACCACACTGTTTGCATGGGATACGACTCAGTGCGTCGGCGTTACCATGTTTCCGACCCGGACGATGCTCGATGTTGAAATCGTAGACGCCAAGGGCCTGGATCCAACGGGCCAGCTGTCCCTCCGGTTCCTTGAACCGCATGAGCCATCTCAGCGAGGCGTGATCGGTGCGAAGCAGGAACTTCCGCCCAAACAGGTAGTGTCGAAAGCATTTGACGAAATGCACAACAGCCAGCAGTTCTCTTCTCGTCACACAGTAGGCTCGTTCGGCCTTCGACAACACACGGCGGGCGTATGCCACGACCTTCTCTTCTCCATCCATCACCTGTGACAAAACGGCCCCTATGCCATAGTTACTCGCGTCCGTGTCCAAAATGAAAGGGAGCTTAAAGTCTGGCATAGCAAGCACAGGCGCGGTTGTCAGCTTGTCTTTCAGGGTGTCGAAGGCTTGCTGCGCTGTGTTGTCCCATATGAAGACTGTCTTCTTTTCAGTTAACGTATGCAGTGGCGCTGCAATGGTGGCAAAGTCCCGGATGAAACGTCGATAGTAGCTGCAGAGACCCAGGAAGCTCCGAACCTCGGTCTGCGAAACGGGTGGAGGCCAGTCTCGCACAGCACGGATTTTCTGTGGGTCAGTTCCAATCCCATTCTGTGATACTACGTGGCCTAGATAAAGGACTTGTCGTGCCCCTATGACGCACTTGGATGGCTTGAGCTTAAGACCATGCTGTTTTAACCTCTCGAAGACCCATCAAGACGCTGAATCATCTCGTCAAACGTTCGTCCAAAAACGATGATATCGTCAAGGTAGACGAGACACGTATCATAATGGAGTCCTGCTAGGATGGCCTCCATTAGCCGCTCAAAGGTCCCGGGCGCATTGCACAGCCCGAACGGCATAACTCGGAACTGGTACAGACCTTTCCTGGTCGCAAAGGCTGTCTTGCATCTATCTTCGGGGGACACTTCAACTTGCCAGTACCCTGACATTAAGTCAAGGGTACTCCACCAACTTGCACCTGCTAAAGAATCCAGAGAGTCGTCGATCCTCGGCAACGGGTAAGCATCCTTCTCTGTGATCTTGTTCAAAGCACGGTAGTCAACGCAGAAGCGCATTTTCCCGTCCTTCTTTTTCACCAGAACTACCGGCGCTGACCAAGGTCCACTGGATGGCTCGACCACTCCACGCTGTAACATGTCTTCAACTTGCTCATCGATCATTTCACGGGCGTGAATCGGCGGTCGCCTCGGCGGAATGCGGATGGGTGGTGCACTTCCAGTCTTTATGTGATGTTGTACCTTCGTCGTTCGACCTAGATCAGTATCGTCCTTAGCGAACAGGTCAGTATATCGGGTGACCAAATCTTCTACAGCCAGGGCTTGGTCTGTCTCTAGGCCTTCACTGGATCGTCGAACCAGATCTGTAAGGTGGTCTGGACATGCGCTGGTCGGCACGGCGGGCCTCTGTCTACTAGGTTTCGCACGGCTCGGTGTCGACGCTCCGGCCGCACTCGAAACTTGATCGTCCACTACTTCTACTTCACCCATACGGCCGCAGAGCGTCCCGGCCTGGACTACAGTCGGATCTGAGGACAAGTTGAGAAACCTCACAGTGACTTCGCAGTCACGGTCGACCTCGGTGAGGACCCTGGCCACCATGGCTCCTGTCTTCTGGGTAAACTCCGGTTCGTTTTCGATCATCCCTACCTCGCCTGGTAGGCCCCCACGAACTTTTCCTGTTACAACGGCTTCGGCTCCAGCAGGAATAGTCACAGTCTCGGTCACGGCTACACGGTAGCAGCCTGCGCTCCCCACGACCTCGCATTGGATGTAGCGGCCACCATACTTGACCCTGTGGCGCTCCGTGTCGATCTTGGTACAGTGGGTGCTGAGAAAATCGTACCCTAGAAGCGCGTCCACTGTCAGATCTCCGACTATCATCTTCTGTGTTCGTGTGGTACCGTCTATAGTGATTTTGAAATCAGCTTCACCCTTCAGGGGCATCAGCGTACCGTCAGCCATACGAATACTAGCGTAAGATGGGCTACTCAAGGCTGGTCTGAGCCGCGGACTCAGCTGATGGTATACTTTCTCGCTCAGGAGGGAAATCGACGCCCCCGTGTCAACACAACACCACATCTTCACTGGCCCGATCTGGGCAGGTAAATAAAGTCCAGCTTCCCCGGAAGTATTAACTTTGGGAGGACTCTTGGGCGATCTCGGCGGTTTAGAGTCATCTGCTTTGGATACATCCGGGCAGTCCGCCCGGTAATGACCCCTTCTGCCGCACGACCAGCAAGCATTACTTCGCTCCCGATTCCCATACGTCCGTTGTTGACCTCTGGTGTATCTTTGTGGTCGTCGCCGTGGTTGAGGTTGAGACTTTCGCATTATTTCTTCCATCAATTCTTTGATCTGTTTTCCCAGGCGAGCTTCAGATTCTTCGTCATCCTCGGAGGTTGCAGCTATTCTCTCATCTTTATTAGGAACCGTGGACTTCGCGGACGCCCAAGTCTTACGGCGTTGCGAGGACTTGAATGCTTCTACTTCTACAGCAGAGTGTACAGCTGCATCTAAGGTCTTCGGCCGCGTCTGCCATACAAGAAATCTAAGCTCGTCTCCAATAGCCTCCAAAAATTGATCCTTTGCCAAGGTATCCTGTACGTCATCCCCGGCATCGGGATATGCCTGTTGTGCAAGCCGTAATAAGGCCTGAGCTAGGCCCGGAAGATCTTCTGACTTCTCTCGGTATCTGGATTTTAACTGCGTTTTATACAAATCCAATTGATTCGGCGGAGCAAAACGCTTCTCCAAGGCATCCCTCAATCGTCCATAGTCAGCGCTCCCTGGTTCTGACTTCAAACTGGCCAACAGCTGTTGGGCAGATCCTCGGAGGGCGACGGCCAGATATTGACCCCGTTGTGAGTATGTCCATCCGTTGATAGCAGCACAGTGATCGAAATGGGAGAGATAATCCCGTAATGGCGTTGTCCCATCATAGGTAGCTGCCTTTGCCGCCGTCAACATCGGTCGCCTCACCTCAATAGCAGGGGTTGAGGTTTGTAATGGCTGCCTCCAGCTCATGGGATCATCTCGTCCTCTCCTCGGCGGCGGTGGCGTCTGCTCGCAACCCTGCTGCGACCCGGCCACACATTCGGTTCGGCGGTAATCACCAACCATTTCGGCAGTTCCACAACCCGCATTCAGCTCTGCGGCGTCGTTTTCAGTGTCCGGTCGTCTGATCGCCTCTCTTTCCTGAATCTGACTGTCGGTGATTCTGGACATCTGGCTCGCCATCATCGATACAGTCGACTCGAACGCTCTGGCCATAGACCCGATGGTTTGTCGTAGCTCGGCAATCTCTTCCATTATCTGTACTGTCGAATCGTCGTCACGGTGTTCATATCGGCCCCCGAGACCGTGGTTATCAGAACCAGAGTCTTTAGGGGCTCGATAACTTCCGTTCTCGTCGGGCAACGTCTGCCACGAAGGTATCGGCGACAGGTCAGCTGGGGGAGCCGATAGCACTGTGTCCAGCTCTACTGTGGACAGGTCTAGCAAATCCACACTCTTCGGTGCCTCAAACGCTGATCGTCCGGTCCCCACTCCTCGTCGTGACTCTTCTCGGTCCCTCGGAGTTATGGGCAGTTGCCGCCGGCTTCTCGTCCTCCCTGACTGCCAATCGCTGTCCGCTGGACGTAGTTCGGCGCCGACATCTCCAATAGTCGTCATGCTTGGTTTTGTTATTTCTTCCCAGCGTGGTCCCTTCTCCCTCGGTTTCCCGGTGTTGGCTATCCCACCGCTGCCACCAGTTGTGACGTTCGAGCGGTCAGAAAACGTCTATCTTCGCGGTGTACACGAGACTTGAGGCGGCCTGGTCTCAGGCCCCTGTGACAAATTGTCAGGCTGATGTGAACGCAGTCTCGTATGACTGGAATTGGCCAACGAGGAAGGTCCGATTCAACCTGTCACCTTGTCTGGATCGAGGAGGTAGGATGGGGGGACCTGTAGAAACAACCGATGCAATAATAAAGTAATAATATTGTATTCTGCAATGTACACAGCTCTGTACGCGCACAATACCTGTAATAAAGATCCCTACTCTAGAGGTAGTTATCGTTAAGTGTTATCTTTATCTTAAAGAGAAAGACTAATAATATACAGTATATACAAGAGACCCTATCTACGACGCGTCACGGCCCAGTCTCGTCCATACTGGCTCTCGTCGTGGTATGGTACGGCGTCTCTGGTACCTCTCCGGTCGTAGGCGTAGCCCCGGACTGTATGGAACATCTACCGTGTCTAAGGTTACACGGCCCAGTTCATCTAAGCGTTATTAATCGTCTCTGGAATCCTCTCCGCCTCACTGCCTCTCCTAGCAGTAGCCCTTCGGCGGCGTCGGTCCGTACAGCACACCACAGCGTCTTCGGCGGCAGCCCCTTTCGGCTCGGCAGACCTCACGTCTTCGGCGCCGAATTCGGCGGCGACCCCTTTCGGCTCGGCACTTCTCTGTTATCGGCGGCCCGAATTCGGCGACCCGTCTTCGGCCCGGCAGACTTCTCGTCTTCGGCTCAGCCCGATTTCGGCGACCCGTCTTCGGCTCGGCAAACTTCTCGTCTTCGGCTCGGCCCGATTTCGGCGACCCGTCTTCGGCTCGGCCCGATTTCGGCCCTCACGGCGTTGACCCAAGGACGAGTTATTAGGCTCAGATTGTCTGCATATATATGTGGTAATAATACCCTGGTCTCGGAGGTGTATTATTACCTTACAGTGTAATGTAAATTAATATCAATGATTTGTAATAGAGTTCAAAGACTTGCGGCAAAGCATAATTCGAGCCCTGCGGCAGTGTAAATATGTACAATGGATGTAAGCTTGTGTTATCAGTTATCCCTAGTCGAGGCCTGTGAATAACTAGTGTAGATGATTGTGATTAGATCTATTCCGTCCCTAAGGCCGACGATCTGGTGTCTGTGTGTGAGTATATGTAATCATGTAACATGGTACTTGTGTGATGGGCTGCAATGTGGGATATTTGGTGCTCTGTATTCCCCGTTGATGGACATCTCGTCTTCAGATACTGTGCGTGTTAGTATCTTATCCCGTCTGGCGGTTCGTCTCGTCATCAGATACTGTGCGTGTTAGTATCTATTATCCCCAAGCTATGGCTTAGCTCTCGGCTTTCCAACCCTTCGGCAGATGGTTCGGCGCTGTTTCGGCAGTCAATTCGGCACTTTCGGCGCTTTCGGCACATTCGGCGCATTTGCGGCGATCCTGTCTCTGTGCTCTTCCGCACGATGTGCACCCGCCGATCGTCTGGGACAGAATGCCGAACGTCCATTTCTCCGCGTCTTATATAGGCTCTGGCTCCCATAATCCTTTGCGCGCCCAAACATGGCAGCCCCCATAAAACGAAAGTATAGACTCCGGCGGTGTTGGATTTCGTGTCAGATCAGCAGAGTTCGACTTCTCTCGCCCGGTTTCGATGCAAGATGCGTGTCAGGGATATTTACACGTCCCTCGCTGAAAGTTTCAGCGCACAGTTAATACAGGTAAGTCGAATATCCACCATTATCGGTCCATTCACAATGCTATTTACACTGTCAGCATTAGAACGAAAATAACATTCTCCAGGTCATG
>JAVTVY010028088.1:0-11269 GCA_036873755.1 Hanleya hanleyi
TATCTACAACAAATGAAGCTGATATGATAATATCCCTTACCAAAAAGTCCTATAGGATTCCTATAGGAAAATGTGCTATAGGATTTTAGCTATAGGACTGTCTTATAGGACTGTCCCAAAGGATTCCTATATGACTGTCCTATAGGATTCTATAGGACAGTCCTATAGGAATCGTATAGGACAGACCTATTAGTCAAGGAGCAAGACCCAACACGACATACACTGTCTGTTTGCATATTCTGTTACACCAACCTCTCTGGAGCATTTCTCGGGTGGGTGTCACTTCGAATTGTGTTTTTTTCTCCAGGCCATTTTGTATGGTGGGGGTCAAATCAAGTTTTCATACCAATATGAAAACAAGGTTGAGAGGTGGGTTGATTTAAACGGCTGTATCTTCCTAACTGTTTGTTCAAATTTGACATGATATACATGGATGGAATGAGAAGAGATTACACTACATATATATATAGATATATATGAGTTGCTACGAGTGGGTAATATTCAGAATGCATACATGGAATCCAGATAATGTAGAGGGATCCGTTCTCAATAATTCTCTAATGAAAATTTGACATCAAAGTATCAAAATGTCCGTTGCACAAATACAAAATAAACAATCATTTTGGACATCCAAGAGGAGATTGTATTCTTTAAAATCTCCTGTTGGCATCGAGTGGCGAAAGGTATGAATAAACGTCTACGTCCCGCCCTGATTCCATCAGTACGATTTAGGTAGACAACCAAAGCCCGAACAGGGCGAATTAGGGTGTCAGATTAGCCTGATGACAGGAAATTAGACAACGTGGGAATCGAGAACTCCCCTGAATCCGTATCACGAAGAACCTGATTCTTTGCCACAACATTGCTCCAATGTGGACTATGTCTAATAGCTTTAAAAATCTCAAAGATCCCCGCTGTTGCTGCCAGTGATTAATATTCCTGCCTTAAAAGACAGGAACTTTATATCCACCGAGATGGTCGGTCCAAAGGGCGGTTCCGCTAACCTTCGAAGAACGAGAGCTAAGTCCCACTTCGGAGGCTTAGGAGAAAAGAATTGTCAATCAATAAGCTGAACAGTGGCAGAGCTCGGCTCAACCTGTTTAGTGGCACACCACTGCTGGGGTTCCGCCCACTTGGACTGGTGGACAACGGAAGTGGATGGTCTCGTAGAAGCATCCATTCATTGCATTGCTTTGTCAGAAAAGGTTGCCCTAGCGAGCTGATCGCGGATCACCTGCCGACGTGGAGGTTGTGAACCCGTGTCTGCTGGTGGTAAATGGACGTCCCCGGCTGACATAGAATTTTGTTTCACGCCGGAAGTTGTCGGGGATGGTCCACCAGAAGTTCCAGAAGATCAGGAAACCATGACCACCATGAGATCACCAGATAAATCACACAAATATGTGTGCAAATGTTCCGAAGAACTCTGGGTATGTTGACCGGGGGTGGGAAATCACACTGTTGGACAATGCATAGATTCCCATCGCTACTGGATCCAGGATCGGAGACACGTTTGCCAGAACAGATCTTCTAACGGTGTCCCACATCTGGGTCATGATATTCGGATGTAGCTGCTATTCCGTGGACAGAATTTGATTCTGTCTGGACAAAGCGTCTGCTATCACGTTCAGATGTCCCGGTATATGACGTGCCCAAACGGACATGTTTGTTCAACAAAGGTTACAGTGAGTCACCCCTTGCTTATTGATGTAGATCAAGACTGTTATTGTCCGTCGCTACTAGCAGGAACTGGTCCCGCAGGTGAGGCAACAATGTTTGGGCGCCATGATTGACGGGCATTTTGTGGTATTGCAGTATAGAATTGGACACTGTAGATAGTTCTAGAATAATAGAACTGATATAAGCTTGTTTGCATATTATGTGAGTCATCCGTCTACTGTTTTCTCGAAGATTCTGATTGCAAATGGCCGCTCTACGAACAGCCCGTATGACCTGAGTATTTAGTACACAGCGCCATCTGCCCATACATCAACAGGCCCGGATATTACCGGTAGTTATACTGCAACGCCATCTGCACATATAGACTGTCATAGAGTTGTTTACTATGGATGCTTCTAGAATATCAGACTGACGCAAACTTGTTTACGTGGGTTATTTATTCCGATCTTTCTCGAAGATTATTGTAATTATCTGGGTCAATGCTGTGTGTTCTGGAAGTTTCGTGATTTGTAGAATAAACAACCCACGTCACATAGAATGATCTCGATTTCCCCGTAGGGTATATATAGTCCGGCACTCACTCACTCAAGAGGAAATTCTAACTGGCTTTATTGATTTACTTTGCCCGTAATTACTGACTGGAGGGATTCGAACGGCTTTTGTGTGGGTGCTGTGGATTATGCTGCTGAACATTGCCTTTGCCTGAGATTGTATATTCCTGTTGGATTACTCCTGTGTTTGACCGCTGTGTGTTATCTACGTAATCGTACTGACGGAAACTGGGCAACAGCTGAGCGGTGTGGACTGTCGAAATACAGGAACGCGATTTCTGCCCGTCGACACGGACTGTATAGAGATTTGCATGTTAATACGGACTCTGAGAGATATACCGGTATAGCATTGAACAGTAAGACTATATTTCATGTATTTGCTGTATTGACCTAAACTAATTTGTATATGATTTTAGTATTGTAAATAAATATTTGACTGTTAATCTTCGACTTCACGAATTTTCTTTCTGTTGCGTTTTTCTAGTATCATTTAGACGTAACAGCCATGAACTCCAGAACATTGATGTGAAAGAGCTTCTCCGCAGATATCGATTTGTAATCGAGATGAGCTCCCTACCCCTCCAATGAAGCTTACATGAACAGACGTTGTGTAGGACAAACTGGAAGGTGGGTTACATCCGGTATAACGTTGAGGGGGTCGAGCCACCATGATAGACGTTTGACACCCTCTGTGACAGAATTCAGATTCTGATTCTCGGGTGTCATCTTGGACGGACGTTAGCAGGCTTAACATGGCTGAAAACTGTCGAGTGCCCCAGAAGCGCACCTGCAGAAATGCTGGTATTTGTGCAGTTATCTTTCTCCATAGGTTTTCGGGAGGGCAAGTCTGAGCCTGTTGAATATCGTAGGCTACGCCTAGGAAGACAAGTTGCTGAGCCGAAACAAAGTCAGACTTGCCTTGGTGTGGGAGATAACCCAATGATATGAGAATCTGGTTGACGAATTCCGTATCGAGATGAATCTGTTCTCTGCACATGTTGCGAATGAGTGAATCGTCCAGGTAGAAATGGTACTTCAAACGCCTGTTGTGCAGAAAACTGGCTACCGGCTGTAACACCCTTCCAAAGGGAAGTAGATAGGCCAAACGGAGGTACCTGAATTTGGAATCGACGATGGCCGACCAGAAATCTGAGGTACTTGCAATAAGCTGGATGCATATGGATGTGAAGGTATGCATCCCGTAGGTCCAATGAAGTCATCCATTCCCACTGCACCAGAGCTAGGCTTATGGAGCGGAAGGACTCCTTGCGGAAAGATTCTCTTTGGGAGTTATTCTTTGGTAAGAGACAGACTGGAGAGTAGAACTCTGGGGTATAGGTCAGACGGTGGAAATTCCTTGCTGCATGCTTTAAACTAGTTTGTCGACGGCAGCTTGAATTTCCGTTAGATGCTCCGGTCGTACAGGAATAATTGACGACTAAGGAACGGTTGTAAGGGGTGGATTCACTTTGAACGCAAGAGGGTATCCAAACCGTATGATGCGGATGACGCATGGATCTGCCCCAATGTTTGTACAGTTCCACCAAAACCTCTTCAGTTTTTCCCCTACTGGAAGACTGGAAACTGTGGCACTCCGTGATCCCTCTATGCAGTACATACATCTGCATGGCCCGAGCATCACCGCTACTGCTTATGTTTCCTGCCAGAACCATGCTTCTTGTTCCTGCTCCCAGATTGGTTCTGGTTCTGGTTCGGTCGTTCTTGATTACCGAAAGTCTACTTTGAGTCCTTCTTATTTCAACCAGAAGAAGACGAGGAAGATGACTTCGAGTTCTTTGTTGACTGGACCGGGAAACCTGCCTCTTATCGTAAGTCGAGTCACGGTCAGAAACCCGGGATTCTACATATGCATTTCGACTAATACTCCACTGACACTAATTTATATGCAACAATTTCTTCTCTTTACATCCATGCATGACATGATAAATAATTTGAATGAACTAGTTCAAAAGATACAATCGATTAAAGCAACCCACCCTCTATTATATTCCCCCATTGATGAAAAACCTTATTTGACCCCCATTATACAAAACAGCCTGTAGAAAAAATGCTAAACCACAATTTGAAGTGACATCCTAAAACTGCTCAGGAGAGGTTGCCCTAACATAATACCAATCATACCTTGTATGTGGTGTGTGTTGAGCAAGACTTTTTTTAAGGCCTATACCATGTATACAGAAAATAGCTCCTTGACTAACAGGCTCTATGTTCTCACTACCTACACCTAGTTTATGTACACTCAGTTTAGGTAAATCCCTGTCAAGGTACATGCTCCATGTTCTCACTAACTACACCTAGTTTATGTACACTCAGTTCAGGTCAATCCTTGCCAAGGTACAGGCTCTATGTTCTCACTACCTACACCTAGTATATGTACACTCAGTTTAGGTCAATCCCTGTCAAGGTACAGGCTCCATGTTCTCACTAACTACACGTAGTTTATGTACACTCAGTTCAGGTCAATCTCTGTCAAGGTACAGGCGCCATGCTCTCACTAACTACACCTAGTTTATGTACACTCAGTTCAGGTCATTCCCTGTCAATGTACAGGCTCCATGCTCTCACTATAACTACACCTAGTTTTTGTACACTCAGTTCAGGTCAATCCCTGTCAAGGTACAGTCTCCATGTTCTCACTAACAACACCTAATTTATGTACACTCAGTTCAGGTCAATCCCTGTCAAGGTACAGGCTCCATGCTCTCGCTAACTACACCTGACTACACCTAGTTTATGTACACTCAGTTCAGGTCAATCCCTGTCAAGGTACAGGCTCCATGCTCTCGCTAACTACACCTGACTACACCTAGTTTATGTACACTCAGTTCAGGTCAATCCCTGTCAAGGTACAGGCGCCATGCTCTCACTAACTACACCTAGTTTTTGCACACTCAGTTCAGGTCAATCCCTGTCAAGGTACAGGTTCCATGTTCTCACTAACTACACCTAGTTTATGTACACTCAGTTCAGGTCAATTTCGGTCAAGGTACAGGCTCCATGCTCTCACTAACTACACCTAGTTTATGTACACTCAGTTCAGATCAATCCCTGTCAAGGTACAGCCTCCATGCTCTCACTAACTACACCTAGTTTATGTACATTCAGTTCAGGTCAATCCCTGTCAAGGTACAGGCTCCATGTTCTCACTAACCACACAAAGTGTATGTACACTGAGTTCAGGTCAATCCCTGTCAAGGTACAGGCTCCATGCTCTCACTAACTACACCTACTGTATGTACACTCAGTTCAGGTCAATCCCTGTCAAGGTACAGGCTCCCTGGTCTCGCAAACTGCACGTAGTTCATGTACACTCAGTTCAGGTCAATCCCTGTCAAGGTGCAGTCTCCATACTCTCACTAACTACACCTAGTTTATGTACACTCAGTTCAGGTCAATCCCTGTCAAGGTACAGGCTCCATGCTCTCACTAACCACACCTAGTTTATGTACACTCATTTCAGGTCAATCCCTATCAAGGTACAGGTTCCATGCTCTCACTAACTACACCTAGTTTATGTACACTCAGTTCAGGTCCATTCCTGTCAAGGTACAGGCTCCATGCTCTCACTAACCACACCTAGTTTATCTACACTCAGTTCAGGTCAATTCCTGTCAAGGTACAGGCTCCATGCTCTCACAAACTACATCTAGTTTATGTACACTCAGTTCAGGTCAATTCCTGTCAAGGTACAGGCTCCATGTTCTCACTAACCACACCTAGTTTATGTACACTCAGTTCAGGTCAATTCCTGTCAAGGTACAGGCTCCATGTTCGCACTAACTACACCTAGTTTATGTACACTCAGTTCAGGGCAATCCCTGTCAAGGTACAGGTTCCATGTTCTCACTAACTACACCTAGTTTATGTACACTCGGTTCAGGTCAATCCCTGTCAAGGTACAGCCTCCATGTTCTCGCTAACCACACGTAGTTTATGTACACTCAGTTCAGGTCAATCCCTGTCAAGGTACAGGTTCCATGTTCTCACTAACTACACCTAGTTTATGTACACTCAGTTCAGGTCAATCCATGTCAAGGTACAGGCTCCATGTTCTCACTAACTACACCTAGTTTATGTACACTCAGTTCAGGTCAATCCCTGCAAAGGTACAGGTTCCATGTTCTCACTAGCTACACCTAGTTTATGTACACTCAGTTCAGTTCAATCCCTGCCAAGATACAGGTGACAGGCTCCATGCTCTCACTAACCACACCTAGTTTATGTACACACAGTTCAGATCAATCCCTGCCAAGGTACAGGCTCCATGTTCCCACTAACAACATCTAGTTTATGTACACTCGGTTCGGGTCAATCCCTGCCAAGGTACAGGCTCCATGTTCTGGCTAACTACACCTAGTTCATGTACACTCAGTTCAGGTCAATCCCTGCCAAGGTACAGGTTCCATGTTCTCACTAGTTCAGATCAATCCCTGTCAAGTTACAGGCTCCATGTTCTCACTAACTACACCTAGTTTATGTACACTCAGTTCAGGTCAATCCCTGTCAAGGTACAGGCTCCATACTCTCACTAACTACACCTAGTTTATGTACACTCCGTTCAGGTCAATTCCTGTCAAGGTACAGGTTCCATGCTCTCATTAACCAATCCTAATTTATGTACACTCGGTTCAGGCCAATCCCTGCCAAGGTACAGGTTCCATGCTCTCACTAGTTCAGGTCAATTCCTGTCAAGGTACAGGTTCCATGTTCTCACTAACTACGCCTAGTTTATGTACACTCGGTTCAGATCAATCTCTGTCAAGGTACAGGCGCCATGTCCTCACTAACTACACCTAGTTTATGTACACTCGGTTCAGGTCAATCCCTGCCAAAGTACAGGCTCCATGTTCTCACTAACTACACCTAGTTTATGTATACTCGGTTCAGGTCAATCCCTGTCAAGGTACAGGTTCCATGTTCTCACTAACTACACCTAGTTTATGTACACTCAGTTCAGGTCAATCTCTTTCAAGGTACAGGCTCCATGCTCTCACTAACTACACCTAGTTTATGTACACTCAGTTGAGGTCAATCCCTGTCAAGGTACAGGCTCCATGCTCTAACTACACCTAGTTTATGTACACTCAGTTCAGATCAATCTCTGTGAAGGTACAGGCCCCATGTCCTCACCAACTACACCTAGTTTATGTATACTCAGTTCAGGTCAATCCCTGCCAAGGTACAGGCTCCATGTTCTCACTAACTACACCTACTTTATGTACACTCGGTTCAGGTCAATCCCTGTCAAGGTACAGGCTCCATGTTCTCACTAACAACACCTAGTTCATGTACACTCAGTTCAGGTCAATCCCTGTCAAGGTACAGGCTCCATGTCCCCACTAACCACACCTGGTTTATGTACACTGAGTTAAGGTCAATCCCTGTCAAGGTACAGGTTCCATGTTCTCACTAGCTACATCTAGTTCATGTACGCTCGGTTCAGGTCAATCCCTGTCAAGGTACAGGCTGCATGTTCTCACTAACTACACCTAGTTTATGTACACTCGGCTCAGGTCAATGCCTGCCAAGGTACAGGCTCCATGTTCTCGCTAACTACACCTAGTTTATGTATACTCGGTCCAGGTCAATCCCTGCCAAGGTACAGGCTCCATGTTCTCACTAACTACACCTAGTTTATGTACACTCGGTTCAGGTCAATCCCTGTCAAGGTACAGGCTCCATGTTCTCACTAACTACACCTAGTTTATGTACACTCGGTTGAGGTCAATCCCTGTCAAGGTACAGGCTCCATGTTCTCACTAACTACACCTAGTTTATGTACACTCGGTTCAGGTCAATGCCTGCCAAGGTACAGGTTCCGTGTTCTCACTAACTACACCTAGTTTATGTACACTCGGTTCAGCTCAATCCCTGCCAAGGTACAGGCTCCATGTCCTCACTAACTACACCTAGTTTATGTACACTGAGTTAAGGTCAATCCCTGTCAAGGTACAGGTTCCATGTTCTCACTAGCTACATGTAGTTCATGTGCACTCGGTTCAGGTCAATCCCTGTCAAGGTACAGGCTCCATGTTCTCACTAACTACACCTAGTTTATGTACACTCAGTTCAGGTTAATCCCTGCCAAGGTACAGGCTCCATGTTCTCACTAACTACACCTAGTTCATGTACACTCAGTTCAGGTCAATCCCTGTCAAGGTACAGGTTCCGTGTTCTCACAAGCTACATCTAGTTCATGTACACTCAGTCCAGGTCAATCCCTGTCAAGGCACAGGTTCCATGTTCTCACTAACTACACCTAGTTTATGTACACTCGGTTCAGGTCAATCCCTGCCAAGGTACAGGCTCCATGTTCTCACTAGCTACACCTAGTTCTTGTACACTCAGTCTAGGTCAATCCCTGTCAAGGCACAGGTTCCATGTTCTCACTAGCTACACCTAGTTTATGTACACTCAGTCCAGGACAATCCCTGTCAAGGCACAGGTTCGATGTTCTCACTAACTACACCTAGTTTATGTACACTCGGTTCAGGTCAATCCCTGTCAAGGTACAGGTTTCGTGTTCTCACTAGCTACATCTAGTTCATGTACACTCAGTCCAGGTCAATCCCTGTCAAGGCACAGGTTCCATGTTCTCACTAACTACACCTAGTTTATGTACACTCGGTTCAGGTCAATCCCTGCCAAGGTACAGGTTCCATGTTCTCACTAGCTACATCCAGTTCATGTACACTCAGTCCAGGTCAATCCCTGTCAAGGTACAGACTCCATGTTTTCACTAACTACACCTAGTTCATGTACACTCAGTTCAGGTCAATCCCTGTCAAGGTACAGGCTCCATGTTCTCACTAACTACATCTAGTTTATGTACACTCGGTTCAGGTCAATCCCTGTCAATGTACAGGCTCCATGTCCCTACTAACTACACCTAGTTTATGCACACTCAGTTCAGGTCAATCCCTGTCAAGGTACAGGTTCCATGTTCTCACTAGCTACATCTAGTTCATGTACACTCGGTTCAGGTCAATCCCTGTCAAGGTACAGGCTCCATGTTCTCACTAACTACACCTAGCTTATGTACACTCGGTTCAGGTCAATGGCTGCCAAGGTACAGTCTCCATGTCCCCACTAACTACACTTAGTTTATGTACACTCAGTTCAGGTCAATCCCTGTAGAGGTACAGGTTCCGTGTTCTCACTAGCTACATCTAGTTTATTCACACTCAGTTCAGGTCAATCCCTGTCAAGGTACAGGTTCCATGCTCCCACTAACTAAACATAGTTTATGTACACTCAGTTCAGGTCAATCCCTGTCAAGGTACCGGTTCCATGTTCTCACTAGCTACACCTAGTTCATGTACACTCAGTTCAGGTAAATCCCTGTCAAGGTACAGGCTCCATGTCCCCACTAACTACACCTAGTTTATGTACACTCAGTTCAGATCAATCCCTGTCATGGTACAGGTTCCATGTTCTCACTAGCTACATCTAGTTCATGTACACTCGGTTCAGGTCAATCCCTGCCAAGGTACAGGTTCCATGTTCTCACTAACTACACCTAATTTATGTACACTCAGTTCAGGTCAATCCCTGTCAAGGCACAGGCTCCATGTTCTCACCAACTACACCTAGTTTATGTACACTCAGTTCAGGTCAATCCCTGTCATGGTACAGGCTCCATGTTCTCACTAACTACGCGTAGTTTATGTACACTCAGTTCAGGTCAATACCTGTCAAGGTACAGGCTCAATGTTCTCACTAACTACACCTAGTGTATGTTCACTCAGTTCAGGTCAATCCCTGTCAAGGCACAGGCTCCATGTTCTCACTAACCACACCTGGTATATGTACACTCAGTTTATGTTAATCCCTGTCAAGGCACAGGTTCCATGTTCTCACTAACCACACCTAGTTTATTTACACTCAGTTCAGATCAATCCCTGTCAAGGCACAGGCTCCATGTCCTCGCTAACCACACCTAGTTTATGTACACTCAGTTTATGTCAATCCCTGTCAAGGCACAGGCTCCATTGTCTCACTAGCCACACCTGGTTTATTCACACTCAGTTCAGATCAATCCCTTTCAAGGTACAGGCTCCATGTCCTCGCTAACTACACCTATTTTATGTACACTCAGTTCAGGTCAATCCCTTTCAAGGCACACGCTCTATTTTCTCACTAACTACACCTAGTTGTGTACACTCAGTTCAGGTCAATCCCTGTCAAGGTACAGGCTCCATGTTCTCACTAACTACACCTAGTTTATGTACACTCAGTTCAGGTCAATCCCTGTCAAGGTACAGGCTCCTTGCTCTCACTAACCACACCTAGTTTATGTACACTCAGTTCAGATCGATCCCTATCAAGGTACAGGTTTCATATCCTCACTAACCACACCTACTTTATGTACACTCAGTTCAGGTCAATCCCTGTCATGGTACAGGCTCCATGATATCAGTAACTACACCTAGTTTATGTACACTCAGTTCAGGTCAATCCCTGCCAAGGTACAGGCTCCATGTTCTCACTAGCTACACCTAGTTTATGTACACTCAGTTCAGGTCAATCCCTGCCAAGGTACAGGCTCCATGCTCTCGCTAACTGCACCTAGTTTATGTACACTCAGTTTATGTCAATCCCTGTCAAGGCACAGGCTCCATGTTCTCACTAACCACAACTATTTTATGTACACTCAGTTCAGGTCAACCCCCGTCAAGGTACAGGCTCCATGCTCTCACTAACTACACTTAGTTTATTTACACTCAGTTCAAATCAATCCCTTTCAAGGTACAGGCTCCATGTCCTCGCTAACTACACCTAGTTTATGTACACTCAGTTCAGGTCAATCCCTTTCGAGGCACACGCTCTATTTTCTCACTAACTACACCTAGTTTATGTACACTCAGTTCAGGTCAATCCCTCTCAAGGTACAGGCTCCATGTTCTCAATAACTAGACGTAGCTTATGTACACTCAGTTTAGCTCAATGTTCTCTCACAAGCCCCAGATTACTGAAGATAAGAGTCAATCGTATATCACTTTTAGGAGGTACATATG
>JAVTVY010028089.1:0-10217 GCA_036873755.1 Hanleya hanleyi
TATGGATAGTGAAAAATCCGCTCTTGGGGCTTTATCAGATAAAGTTTTCTCGAGGCAGGTAAACTTCATACTTATGACAATAAGATTCTACATATATATATATAAGGGCAGAATTCAAGTCAGATCACTCTCAACTTCAACATAGAAACAAGAAATAAATAAAAAGTAGAAATCGATACAAATAATTGTCATCAATCAATACAAGCGTCTAAGTCGTCATTCAATATTCAGCCGTCGTCCATTAAAGAATTTCCGCGTTCATAATCCAAAGACCTAATTAAAAAAAAAGCGTTAGCACAACATTCAAATAAAACCATAGTATATATACACATAGTCTGATGTCTTGAAACAGTTTTCGATGAAATCCATGTCACTGATTAGTATTCTCAGTCGATATGATTTGCGTTGTAAAGTCGTTACCGGTACCTAGTGAATGATGTATCTCAGTCACGCTTTGATCGTGTCTGTGCATATGGACATAATGAGAATCTTGAAGCACATGAGTCCATAAAGCCCCAGTCACACTGTCAAGAATTGGGTGGAGAATGCCGGCAAATGACCACGAATATTTTTATCTTGTCGATTCGTGTCAATTCGCCTGTAGAGGGCCTCTTTGAAACTTTCCTACGAATCCCTTACGCATGCCATAGGTTCCTTGTAGGACAGCCATAAGCATTCATCAAGAATGAGTACGCATGCAGTACGATTCAATGAAGAACGCCCTACGCATCAACACGGCAGCCCGTGAACCCACTACGAATGCTCGATAATCTGCTATGAATAAGCACGTATGCAGTACGATGTGAGTACGAATGCAGTACGAACCCGTTACGCTGTGACACGACACCCCAGCGGGCCACGCGAACCTATATATATGATCCGTCTTCTATGAAATGTACAACATACGATGGTGTTCGCGAGAGATCGTGGAGCAATCCTATGAAATCGTATGAGATTCGCGAGGAAGCGTAGCCTATTTTTCGCGAAACGTAGCGCCAGCGTGGGTATTCGTAGTACTGTCGCGGTTATTCGTAGTACTGTCGCGGTTATTCGTAGTACTGTCGTGGGTATTCGTAGTACTGTCGCCACACATCGTGTTGAATTCTTCTCAGTATCGTAGTATGATCGTACAAGAAGCGTAGAATGCGTCCAACAATCATCGTACAATGCGTACGGCATTCTTGCTGATTTGTGACCGAAAGAACTACTACGACTACCCACGAATATACACGATAGGAGGAGAATGCATGCGAGAACGCAGTAGGATGGTGCCAAGAATGCCATACGTATACCATTTAATCGTACTTGGCCGGCGAATGTTTTGAACATTTCAAAACTTTCGTACTCCCTCCGAGAATAGGCAAGAACGGTAACGATCTGCGACGAACCCCGCAAGATGCCAGTACGAATTGCCAAGAATGAACACGATTTTCCAGTTCGCGGTGATTCGCCTACCCAATTCTTGACGGTGTGACTGGGGCTTTAGGTATCTAGCTCCGGGTTATGCGGAATTGAATTCAAGTTACGAAACCTAACGCCATAGAACTTGCACGCTACTCTCGTATTTTGCTATCACATGCGATATTCATCGCCAAAATTGAGAAACTTTGAGTGGAGGTACTTGGTGATATAGCCCTGTTTAATAATCGTCACATTTAACATAGGATGCAGTAAATGCTAATAAGCGCGATATGTATACGCCATATGCAGATCCAACGAAATTTAAACCTTCAAACAGAGATGGCAATTTGTTGTTCAAGTGCCGAATGACTGAGTTATTACCAAAAAGTATATTCTGTTTGTGTTTACCGTTTACTTGTAACCCTTATTGTATATTAATTTTTATTCCTGCAAAGTAAGCTACCATCTGCAAATTGTCCGGTAGTCAGTGAGTGAATGAGTGCATCTGAATGTTTTCGTCGACAAAATAAGGCGGACCGTTGGCATTACAACCTTGATTTTTTTGCATGAACGTGCCTTAGGGGACTGTTACCAGCAAGTTCTGAGTTGACCTACTTTTGATGAAAATGTTTGGTGATTTCTGATGAAAATCACTGATGGTGATTCTTACTTGGGCTGTGCCCATCTTAATATAGGCAGGATTTCAACTTGCGGTGGGTGGGGGAAGTGTCAAAAATCAGTGCGCATCGGAGTCCTAATGCCTGCCCTACTTCGTAGGTCCTGTGACGTTAGTCACACTGCCATGTCTGGTATACAGATCCAAATGTATTATTAACAATGAAATTGTGACTATAAGTGACTGTCTATGCATGTCTGACTTTATCTATATGTTAACATGTATTTGTCTATTGATGTATGTTTTTATGTATGTGTTGTGATATATTATGGTAAAGCAGTAAAAATATATATATATCTATGTGGCAAACGAATATTGTATTATTTGGGGCTTTGTCTGCGGGACGAATTTACTCTGGAGATTTGCTAGAACTTCTTGCGAATTGAGGTTCCTCAGTACTTAGGGTAAATGGAAATTTTGGTGACCATTGAGTTAGTATACTTATAAGAAATGGGGGGTTGGCGAACCTAAACAGGTTTCGTATAGGATCATTCTGGAATCGCGGTAAATGAGGTATGATCCAGTTCTTTATCCGAGTAGTTAAGCTTCAAGAAAAGCGGTCCTCCGGATGTTTCGTTTATGTTTACTGAACGATACAACTGAAAGTATTCGCTATATCTTGAGAACTTTTAGTGATTGAGGGTGATTGAAGGTTATTACTGAACAATTACTTTTAGCAATTCTTGAGAACTTTTAGTGATTGAGGGTGATTGAGGGTTATTACTGAACACTTACTTTAGCAATTCTTGAGAACTTTTAGTGATTGAGGGTGATTGAGGGTTATTACTGAACACTTACTTTAGCAATTCAATGTTTTGATTGTGAAAAACAATTGAGAGGACATCATTTTTGCGTTCAGAACAACTCATCATCTTAGGACACTCGCAAAAAGTTGCAATTGTTAATAAATTCAGATATTTTCTTGATGGGAAAAGGAAAAGGAAAAAGTGTACTACATAGGACTTTGTCGACGTCGTATTCTAAAACTAGTCTTGAGGCCAGTTCAACTCCAAATAATGTTGTTGGTCAACACCAATAAAGACTTCCTGGTCCAATGCCATATTGTGCTGTTAACTCATAAGCACTACTGCCGGCTCGACACCAAATAATGTTGTTCGTCAACACCAATAAAGGGTGTTGGGGCATTTATTTATGCTGTGCTCAACACCCTTTTCGGTGATAATCAAGACCATTTGTTTAGCTTTGTAATATAAGTGTTGATAGACGCCATTCTGTTAAAACGCGGTAAAACATTTAACGAAGAAAAGGAACAAAATCTACTGACAGGTGACTGTATGAGATTTATTCAATGTATGGCCAATACTTCATTCAACCAAGTTAAGTGAGTTATAACCAAAATTAAATTTGCTGAGTTTTCAATATTATTGTTAACCCTACCTGGCTTGGGGGGGGGGCAAATGGTTCCCCCTTCCAAACTTTCTGTGCTATATCCGGAACGACAAAAAATGGAGAACTGAAACTCCGTGACTTTATAATTTATCATATTGGGGTCATTTTGAGTCTATTTGTATAACCCCCCGAGCAGAGGATCATGGGTAAATTCAAGATGGCGGCCACGTGGGGCCCCAGAAAAGTGATGTTTTTGTCATATTTCTTTGAAACTTATGCTTTTCCGCGCTGACAAGTGGGCAAAAACTATTTTATTTCACATCACATTAATATTTACTAATTTATCATGTAGTTTTTGCGGAGAAATTGCATAAATAAAAAAAATCGGAAAATCTGACTGAAAAATCGACCAAAAAATGCCGTTTTTGAAAATGACGTCACTGTGACGTCATCCAGTCATTTATATTCTCTGGTAGAGCTTGACCCAAGGGTATAGTGTGGTAAGTGTCAGCCCCCTAGCTCAAGGGGTAAGAAAAATAATTAGGGGGGGCCATTTCGGTCCCCCAGGCCAAAACAGGTCCCCAAAAGCCCAGGCCAGATAGGGTTAAAGATAACCGGGAACATTTCAAAACTTTGAATCAGAATTATCGCTTATCTTCTTAACTGGGTCTAAGGAATTATCGACCATGTTAGCCTGTCAGATGTTGTAAATTAGCCTTATAGATAAGTTGGGGATATACGAAGGACGTTATTCCTTCATCTTTCTCAGTTCTGAACTCTCTATATAGATTTCATCTGAAGGCTTTATGCCTTTTTTACTTGCGTTCGAGTTCACTCTGATTAGTGAATACAGCCTTTGGAACCACGTTCTCTCTGTGCACATTTTCTGGCTATTGCTGTAGACTTTATAATTATAAGGTAGCAAAACCACGATTGATTGAATCAGATATTTGAACTCTCCTTATAGACGAGGTTAATCCGAGCCAATTTGCGAGTATCGAGCAGCACATTTGATCAACTCTATCTCCGCGTGACGCTGTGGTAATTCAAACTGACAAGACACATTATCTTGCCTGTTTATGTTTGCTGTTGGATCTTCAAGCGTTTTACATTTTATCTTGCTAAATACTTCAACGTTATATATTCCGTTATGGAATTTGATACATACATACATACTCTGAAAGTAACAACGAAAAAAAAAATAATAAAAAATAGAGCCATGGATTTTTCCAAAATTTGGTATATTGATATCTTTAGAGGTTTAGTTTCTGGAGAGTAAAATTAGAACTACCTATCGTATTCGTTCCAATAAAATTAGCATTAAATTTGATATGCGGATATCATGCCACAAGATATCGTATGGGATCGCTTTCTGTCGCCACCACAGGCCCGCAAAACAAGAGATTTTGGGGGGGGGCGGGGTGGTATTAGGGTGAAGTGTCGAAATATGGGGTCTCTATATATAACCCCATGCTTTATATAAATAAACATAAAGGTGTGAAACGGACTTTGGGTGAATCGAGAAATAAACGGTTTACCGCCAAACAAAATACATAAAGCGGGCATATTATACATGGCGGGCTTCGTTCTCAATTCTGATTGGTCAGTAGCGACACGCCTTCGGCAAGAGAGGCACGCACTGATCAGCTGAACGCGACTGACCAATCAGAATTGAGAACGAAGCCGCCATAATCTAACTGTTCCTAGATGGACGGACAGTTACGTTGGATTTTGAATTGCCTGGCAAAGGTAAAAAAATGCACAAATTTACTAATTTGACGACGGGAATATATAAAGTGATACTTGTAGAATATGCTGATGTATTTTGTTTGGCGGTAAACCGAAGTCCGTTTCACACCTTTTTGTTCATTTATATAAAGCATGGGGTTATATATAGAGACCCAATATTTCGACACTTCACCCTAATACCACCTCCCCCCCCCCAAATCTCTTGTTTTGCGAGCCTGTAGTCTCCACATACCAGTAAGTGGTGCCACTTGTAGGTCAAATTAGAAATTTCCTTTCCATGCAATACAAATTGAGGATGGCGTAACAGATTGTTTCCAAATTTGGAATATCACGCCACAATAACACAATAACTGGTGATCGCTTTACGTCCGCACATGTCCCGCCCCTTAGGTCAAGCCGTAAATTTTGTTTCCTTGATTGAACTTATTTTAATCCAAGGGCTATGTCTTCGCCTTATCCCTGGCTAGAGGCGGGGCTGCAGGCTACAGGTATATAACGCAAATAATGCATTCTATAGGCGTTCTTTGCTTCTCGAAAATAAATAGGTTGATTATAATTATCCGATAGATGCACTACTTGTCGTCGACGTAAATCATGTATACGGCTTGATGAAATCGCAAGAATACTTATATATAAACATATTGGATCGAAACAGTCCTCCTTTCATATTGGTTTTTTCCTGGTAAAGTGTCATTGTCTATAAAAATGAAGCGGGCATTCTCTCTCGTCGACTTTATGACAAAAGAGATGATTACAATTTCGACATCGTAAACTATCCCTTTCTGGATAGTAATATTGCAGTGGGACCTGCATATGGCGTATACATATCTCGCTTAGTAGCATTTGCTAGATCCTGTGTCAAATGTGATGATTTTAATCAACGTCACAAAACATTGTTGCCGAAACTTATAAAACAGGGCTATTCCACCAAGCGCCTCCACTCAAAGTTTCTCAAATTTGGCGATACATATCGCATGCTGATAGCAAAATACGAACGTAGCGTGCGAGATCTATGGCGCTACGTTTCGTAACTTGTGTCTAATTCCGCTTAACCCGGGGCTAGGGGCCGTATGAACCCATGTACTTCAAGATCCTCATGGTACTCATATGAACAGTCTCAATCAAAGCGTGACTGAGATACATCTTTTTTTTTTAGATGACGACTCTATAACGAATATTATGGATTAAGAATACTGATCAGCGATACGGATTTGATATTTTGGAACATCATGATGTCTTGCCGGCATCATTGAAAATTGTTGACCGCTTCTCTCTTGTAGGAAACAAGCCTATGTTTATGTATACGTTTGTCTTTTTGAATTTGGTGCTAATACTGTTATATGGAAATGGAATAGGTCTTTGGATTATGGACGCGGATATTCTCTAATGGACGACGGCTGGATTATGAATGACGGACTAGACGCTTGTAATTTACGAGGATTTAGTTCTTCAATATTCATAAGGCGAATGATGATGTAGTCGATTTGAACCTTAGAAGAACGTGATTGGCTGGCGAAGCTCTTATATAGAATCAGAGGCTTGGGCGTTCACGCGCTGTCGGTGGATCTTTTCTGAGACGTGTCTTCTTATTCCCCTCTTTCAAGGTATGTAAAATTTGTACTTCTATTTGACTGTTCAGTCCATGCATGTATACCATTTAAATATGTCTAGTTTTGTTTACTGCAATAATTTCGAGCAAAACTTAAATCTGGGTTGTCTTTTTTTAAAAATTTTATTCGTAAGATTGTAACTATTTTGCGACCTTTCTGCCAGCAACGCACTGAAATTGTACCTGTAACCGTGTATCGAGATTTGATCTAACTTTAAATACTTTCGCAGTTCGCTGGAATTTTCATCATTCTATTATGCATCTTGTCCAAAAACATCAAAAACAGATCAAACCAAAATCTGGGCTTTTGGGTCCAAAATTCGTTAGAACCTCTGTCTGATATTTATGTTTATCACCTACGTGCTGTGATATGAGAGGTGATACTATGTTTTCTGGGAACCTGTTGTGCCACTGCAAGCACAGTCCGTATGAAGAGCTACTGTCCGTGCATGGTATTGCCGATCCAGGCTAATTAGGGGGGAGTGACATATCAGGGTCACTTCCCCTGATACAGAAACGGCCGCCATGTTGGTTTCGATAAACATAAATGGATCCTATTTTTTTCATTTTTCGGGGACAATCTACCGCGCACTGGGAGTGCGGAGGGGAGGGGTGGGTTGAGGCGAGTTGACGGAGAAGGTCTTTCGGCTGTTTCCAACAAAAAATGCATTTGATTAAATTGGAAGGTTTTCCTGATTGAGGTAATGACATTATTCAGAAAGGTCTATGTGTTGAAGCTATCTATCCAGAATATAACGCTACAGTTAAACTTCAAGAAATGAACGGAAGTTTGGACGGGATAAAAGAATTATAATTTCGCTCAGAAATGTTTTTTTCGTGAAGTATAAGGCATCTCCGGTATAGTCGCACTTCGACTTTAAACAGGGAAATAATCCAGAAAACTGGAATGTGAGGGGCTTTCACCTCCAGCTTTTATTTTTTGGTTCGGTATTTTCTCAAATAAATTTTCTCATATCGATTGAACAAGGGGTTAAATTCCAACATAGCTGCCGCATTGATCAGTCAATATTGCATACTTTCTCTTGTACCAAAATTAATATATGCCATCAATAAAACTTAAAACTAAACATTTCAATCATATTTGTAATCACATCAATATTTTTTCCTGAAAATGTAGTACACATGTGATAAACATAATAATATTTTTTTCAATTCGTATCAAGACTCGTATGAGGTCATAAACACCATATCAGGGCTCGTCTCTGCGGGGCTCACCCTGAAATGATCTTTAGGACGTGCTGATTTGAAAATCTTTATGGGATGCTGTAGATAATAACAAATTTCATGAGTTTCAAAAAAACTGTAGGATATATTAATTTGAGTAGCCAGAAACATTTCGATCAAGCCACGATCAGGTGATGTAGAATCGGCCATACCCGATTAACTCACGAACATTTACTAAAAAAGGAACCAGCGCCAAGGCGTATTCGATGCCACGAAGATCACGCAATGAAACATATTCTGATCGATTGTATAGATTTTAAGATTGTAAGAGATTCTTTCTATCAAGCAGCTAATTTAGAAGCTGTTTTCGGTGTGTTGTGTTGATTACTTCTGGATTGCTGGGTTGTTGACTTGTTTTTGTTGAAATACTTAGAATTGTGTTTGATTGTCGCTATACAGCTGAAATATTGCTGAACATCTAAGCTGGTTGTTCATGTAAGCATATTGAATAACCCCTGGCACCGGTTTAGGCAAAACCAGATAAATGCATTGACGAGCTGTGATGCTGTGATGATATAATAGCAGTGCTAAGAAATAGTTGGGGTTTGTGAACGTCAGATGTGAGAGACGGTTCAAAGTAAGTGAAAAGAGAAATTGTGAGCAAAAGTTCTTAATCAATTCATTGAACTTACACAATGGAGTCCAGCATTCGTTAACCCTGTCTGACCTGGGCTTTGGAGACCTTTTCAGGCCTGCCAAAAATATCTTTCTTATCCCTTGACCTAGGGGGCTGAAACTTACCACAATAAATGGCCGCTGTCATGACGCCACAGTGACGTCGTTTTCAAAAAAGCCATTTTTTGGTCAATTGTTTGGTCAAATTTTTTATTTTTTTTATTTATGCCATTTCTTCGCAAAAACTGCATGATAACTAGTAAATAATTGTCTGATGTGAAATAAAACAGTGTTTTGCTCAATTTTCCTCGCAAAAAAAGCAGAAATTTGAAGAAAAACCCCCGAAACCATTCATTTTCTAGTACCCTACATGGCCGCCATTTTCAATTTAGCCAGGATCCTCTGCTCGGGGAACCATGCAAGTATGCTCAAAATGACTCCATTATGATGAGCTACAAAGTCACGGAATGTCAGCTCTCAAGGTTTTGTCGTTCCGGAGATGGTTAGAAAAGTTGGTAGGAGGATCATAATGGCACTGGTAGGGTTAAACGGTTAAACGGTTAAACGTGCGGAGTCGATATAGTCATTATACATTATTCCAATGATCGTCAGCCCCCAAGTATTAAATATACCCAACAATGATAGGCATTTACATGAAAAAGAGAAGCGGTCATCAATAACAAGATGGTATGTGATCCTGTCTCCAGAATAAATGATAAATTTTCCTTTGTGTTTTGGAATTTTTCTGTACTTTTCCAAAAGCATAATCACTCTTATAGGAGGAAACAGTTTCTGATCGCCATCTTGTTTTCATGTGCAGAGAAGCTACACTGGTGTCGATGATTGTCGTTCACAAGTATATCTAAGCGTATCTCAGTTATCTCATCAATAGTCATAATGTTGAAGTGACAAAAGGCCAATACAGTTGTACATTTGTCGAATTTGATGCCTTTCTCTCTCCTCACGAAACAATACTGTGCTGTGGCGTGCTGACGTGGACGTAGATATTGACAGGGTTCATTTTGAAACCTAGCACTCTTTCATCTATACTGCCTCCTGGAATGTCCTATATTCTGATGCACGGCCGCCTGGTGTATGTCTCATAATCGGTATATCTGGTGGCATGTAATTAATTATTGGGAATTTTCTCTTGCCTGTGTAGCACTTTCAAGAAGTTGACATCGGGAACACATTATCCGGAAGAATATTCATCTGGCAAAGATATACCCATAGAGATTTGATAATGAGATTTTTTTCTTCTTCTAACTGCTTACATGTATATCTTGCAAGAAATTTGATTTAATCTAAATTGATTGTTTTATTTTCGATATCAGTAAAGTTATATCTCTAAAAGTACTTTGCCTTCATGTTTTGCATGAATTCATAATAGCACAAACCATTCCAGTGACGACTGTTTACAAAACGAAATGGGTTCTTGAATTATTTTGATAATACGGCGAGCAAAATAATTATTATTGATTATCTGGGAGTTTCGGTTAGGCTCAGAGCTGTGGACCGCCTCTCCTCCCTTCTCCCCATCGGGAGAGGTATCCGATTACGACATAGTAACTG